>JANEHU010003965.1:0-17288 GCA_027563435.1 Nasonovia ribisnigri
TTTGAAAATTGCATTGTGTGTATAGAAAAAAATAATGAACAAATACATTATGATGGATTTTGTATTAAATTTACAAGGTTTTTTTAAGATAACATATTTTTATTAATATCTAACGGAAATAAACGAAAGAAATTTAAAATATTCTTGAATAGCTTAATATCAAAATAAGTGGGTAACTGGGTGACGCTCTGCTGTACAGACGGTTACAAGAGGGACACTGTAATGTATTGTGTTAAATTTATACTCAATGATGTTGTATATAGGTACCTATTAAGATGTAGGTAATTTCATTGTATACGAAAAACAATTTTCGTACTTGGATATTTTAACCTAAATTTTTTTAATAAAAATAGAAAAATTATAAGAAATCTTGTATCCAATTTTCAAATACTTAGTTATAAAAAAAAATTAATAATCGAAAATGTTATATGGCTATAAATAGCACAACATGTGTCAAAATAATTTCTGGTGTATAGAAAATGCTAATTTAAACATTAAATGAAAACTTCATGTATCTACGGACTACAGTACATATTTTAGTTACACTTACACAGAGTACCATAATCGGTTTTACCGAAAACCAATTTTGTGTAAAAATACCGGTTTTTTTTGAATTTTTTTTTGTTTATGCATTATAAATTTAGACTTCCCGAATGCATCTACTAAATTCAATGTCCCATCGGAAAATAAAAATACTGAAGTTAAAAATCAAAGCTACAGATTAAAAATTAGAAAAACACATCATTCTAATCACACATGATTATAAAATATAAAATATACCAGATACAATTAAAATTAACATATTAAATACCTAATTATTATTAATTTTAAATTAGACGGTATTCGGTGAAATTGTTGGATTGAAATTTTATAAATCTAGTTGGTATAGTCGGTAAATGTACTGTCGATTTGATGTGTTTATTATAAACCTGTAAATTAACTCTAAAAACCAGAAATTACAATTATTTATAATCACAGTTTTACTTAAAGATTCATAAAAATAAATATGCCTATATGCTTCTAGTATCTATACACCATCAAATTGTTCCTAAACACGGAACTACTTGATGTAAAAAGTTGCATTTTATTAGATCCGTGGATTCATCATATTGACGTATAATATAATATCTATAATTTATATTCTATGGCAATTGTCAAAATCGATGCGAATGGCATGGTCGATGAAACATTTTAGTATTTTATTAAACGAAACTGATATGAACATAAAATATACTACGTTTCGTAGGTATGGTGTTATTTTTCACAAATTACAAAATTTTCAGATATGTATCTTGAGCGTTTTCAGAGTAACGTCGTAGCTTAGTGTTCACGTCACGGATTCCGACGAATGCCGAAAGAATCGATGTTTTAAATATTATGTAAGTTTGTTTTTTATTTATTTTATTTTCAAATTTACTTCTAAAAGTTAAATTAAATATTTAATGTCACTAAAAATGTGCTATCCAAGTGTTGAAGACGAATATTTTAGTTCCTAGTTCGAATAATATAAACGCCGTAATCGTTTATTATAATATATAGTTAATACCTATATGTTTCGGTGTCAATTTAGTACGCCGATTTGCTAGAATGTTATTCTGACTCAGAAGATACAATTTTAATTTAATGATGTCAATTGTTTTCCAATCCATTGTTATAAGTTATAGATAACTATTAACTTAGTGTAACATACTTAACTACTAATATTCACCTAATATATCTATATTTAAATAACGTAGTACATCATACACGAATGCGTTACCTATATTGTTTCCTTAAGAATACAACATTAATTATTATTATTATTATTATATATTATTATATATAGGTAGGTACATTACAAAACTCTAATTTATTGTAATCAGATTTATTTTTATTTTCTTAAATACAATGTATCAACAATTATTAATTAATATCTACCAATAATTGATTGAAATAAAATAAACTTTAAACTTAAAGATTTAAATTTTAATTATAGACTTTAATAAATAATATTGTGTTTAAAGTACCTACCTATAATTTATTTTACGATTAGGCATGTGTACAGTACCTTTAACAGCTAGTAACTTAAATTCATTTTTCCAAAATATTAAATTTAAATATGTCATCGTGTATATAAATTATAATGATATACCTACTCTAAAGATTTTATATATCAATGAATATTATTTTTAAATTACAACAAAATAACTAAATTTGTTATTCTTGGAACTATATATAAGAATCTTTGTTTATTGCAAAAAAAGTTGAATATCTTAACTTAGCAATTTGTAAATTTTTAATTTGATAAATCTTTAAATGGAACTTTAAATACTTATAAAAAAAATTGTGCCTACGGATATTTATTATTTTTCAACTGTTATTATAACTTCTTATGAGGAAACTTGAATTAATTTTTCATATCTTAGGTAAAAAAAGAAAATTTTTTATGAATATCTGAGTACAAAATATTATGCAAATGTCAAAATTATGATGAATTTTGTAAGAATTTAACTTAAAATTCCTGTATAAAAAGTCCAATAAGTATTACCAATCACCAAGATTTCTGTAAATGTAAAAGCATATGATATGATTTATCAATAGAGTATAGACCGAATACCTTCTTTTTTTTTCTTTTATTAAGCTTAAGCTCGACAACTATGGCCATTAGCTATTTTTGATTGTAGGTAGTTTTTGTAGGGTGAGGAACGGTTAGTATTGTAAAACGTTTTTGTATGTGTGGCATGGATTCGTTGCTAAAAATCCCGGCTGGTCACCCATCCGGGAACTAGCAACGCCGGCCGATACGTACACTCAGAGCGTTTCCGCAATTGACTGTACACACCGCGCCATACAAAACCATTAGACCGTATATTATACTCTATAGGTAGGTACCGATGAGTATATAAGTTCTATGGATTTATCATATTAAATCGTCTATGGCAATCGACAATTGTCGACATTCGTCGGGGACGATTAACGATTCTAATAATTTCAGTGAACAAAAAAAATAAAATAAGCCAACAATAGACAGTACGTTAAACATAATGTTATCATCTTAAAATATACCTTATATTTTATAACACGAACCCTCACATTTTGTTACGTTCAGTTTATTTTCATTAAATATTCGATACTTTACAGTTTTAGTTCTGAGCGAGATGAAGACAGATGAAGATAGCCGTTTCTTCAGGACCGGTGAATATACTGTATACGTCTGCACTGCTAGGTTTCACCGGAAGAGTCGATGTTTACGCGTAAGTTTGTTTTCATATTATTTTGGGGTTTAAATTTACTTATTAGAGTTAAATTAAATATTTATTTCTACGTATTAAATGCCAAAAGTATAAATATAAATTAAATTAAGAATAATTAAAACACATTTTGTAAAAGGAACAAGATTACTCTTAACATTCGATGGTCGAAATTATGACGAATTTTGAAGAAATTTTAACTTTAAATGTCTATAAAAAAATTCGTTCCTATGTATTTTTAATATTTTTCAATTGCTATTGTTATAATATATCAAGAGCCCTGTATAAAATGTTCATGATTTTTGGCCCGAAAAATAAAAATAGGTGTATAGAAATGCTAATATAAACATTCAGTGAAGTTTTATAAGTATCTACAGTTAGGTATTCATTTTTGAATTACAACAAAATTAGATAATCGCTACATGAGAAATCGAGTGAATATCCAATGTGTTAAAAATATAAATTCAAACGCTCATTTGACTTGGTATCTATTGATTTTTTTTTTGTTTTTTGATAAACTTAGCAAAACTTATGAGAAATCATGTGTTACATTTTCAAATCTTAGATTTAAAAAGTAAATTTTTTATGAATTTCTATCTAAACATAGTTTGCACATTGTCGTGATTTTTACGTATGTTGTCAATATTTAAACTTTAAATGGTTATAAAAAAAATTTGTGACAACAGATTTTAATATTTTTCATATATTAATGTAACACTATATTAAGAGCCTTGTGTTAAATTTTCAAGTTTTTACCCCACAAATAAAGTTTTATAGAAATATATAGAAAAAGAACCTAAAAAAATTGGAAAATGAAAATGTCCGGTAACAGCTCAAAATATATCAGAATATTTTGAAAATGCTAGGGTGTGTAGAAAATATAAGCACAATAGTATACAACAATACGTATATAAGCATTCGGTCCAAATGTCATGTATATACAGTCATTTCTTTTAGAGTTACTTCAAAAACCAAAATCGATTTGGTCAAAAATCGGTTTTTCGTAAAAATTGCCGTTTTTTCCTTAAATTTGTCATTTGTTTCTCTCGGCGCTCATGAAAACTACTGGGAAATTTTTACCCCTCAAAGTACCACCAACAAGATTCACTTTCCTATCAGAAAAGCTACTATTGAAGAAAATTGAAGCATTTTCCTTCCCTAAAAGGTGATGACAGACACAAAAATAAAAAATGAATATCAATTAAATAAAAAATAATAAAAAAAAAAAACACACATCATTGTAAAATCAATACATTCATCACTCCACTCAGAATCTAATACAAACTAACAACATAATATAATAGTTAGATATATAATATGTGTAACGACGTGTAGGTCATAAGAATATTGTTGAACATTTTACTGCAGGCTACATGTTATTTCAGAGATGGTATTCGTCAGTGAAAATTTGCCAACTAGGAATAATAATGTATTATTATAAGCAGATGAATAGCGTGTAAACGTTGCAGTATTTCGAAGACTAGTTGAATATCAGATTTTGGTTCGGACACAGGGTATGTACCTATTTATTTTTTCAGTAGTTTTCTTTTTTATCAGGTATTGTTCATTGATCAGGGTGTGTATTGCCCTCAACTTTTTAAATTATTTTTATTTTAACTACTGGTATAATAACACTATTCCAGCCATGAATAAAGTCGTGATAAAAATTAGGAAATTAGTCAGGTACGATATTTTTAAGTGTAGGTTAGTGGAGTGAGAATAGCAGTTGCGAGAGGTTGTGAAAGAGTTTGTGAGAGAGGTTATGAGAGAGGTTGTGAGAGAGGTGATGAGAGCGATTGTGAGAGAGGTTTTGAGAGAGATTGTGAGACAGGTAGTGAGACAAGTTGTGAGAGAAGTTTCGAGAGAGGTTGTGAGAGAGGTTTTGAGAGAGATTGTGACACAGGTAGTGAGACAAGTTGTGAGAGAAGTTATGAGAGAGATTGTGAGGAGGTTTTGAGAGAGGTTGAGAGAGTTATAAATGTTGGGGGAAAGAGAGGGGTGAGAGGAGAGAATAATATTTAAATATTATCTTTCATTGTTATGTTTACAATATTGAATACATATATAGTTAGTAGGAAATGATCATTGGAAACCTTGCGAGTTGTGATGGAAGTCGTCAATCATCACTATAGCGTCAACTAACCATATAAGTTTATCTAACTTACCTTCTTATGAGATAGGATAGAATAAAAAGATCGGTTGCCGGTTAGGATGTCAGCGCACTATTCCATATTTGACCCACGCACAAACAAACAAAAAAATAATAATAATAATAATAAGTTATGTCTAGGTAGTAAAAAAATAAAAAAATAAAAATTTAACAAATATTTTAATATTTGAAGTACTAAAATATGCAAAATATGAACTACAAACAAAAATTCATAAAATAAATAAGAAAAATTCAGACATGTACAAAAAAATAATTTTTAAGTTAAGTCAAGGTAATAAAAATTTTTAAAAAAAGTTTATGAAATAATTAATATCAAAGTATAACAAAATGCAAAATATTCAATTAAAAAAAATGCAAAAAATTATTATAAAAATCCAAAGACAGACAAGAAAATAATAATTTAAGTTTAATTAATAATCAAATGTATGATTTATTAATACTTAAATTATCAAAATATGTGAAATATTCAATATATTATATAATACAAAAAAATAAAATTTAAAAATAAACTTTAATCCCGGCCACTGGGAAAAAAATAATCAACGGTGAAAGAATTATATAATATTAAAATTGGGTAATGGTTAAATTGTGTAAAAAAAATAATAAGTAATATAAAAGTAGTGAAAAAAATAAAAAAAAGTTTATGATTTGTTAATACTTTAAGTTATAAAGTTTAAAAAATATCCAATACCAAAATAATAATTTAAAATTATAAGAGAAATCTAAAGGCACACAAAAAAAAATAATAATAATTAAGTATAATTAATAAAGAAATGTAAAAAAAAAAATGTGTAATTTATTAATTTTTAAATTATCACAATATGCAAAATATTCAAAATATATAATATAAAAAAATAATATTTAATTCCAGCACTGGAAAAAATAATAATTCATTAGTGAAAGAGTTATATAATACTAAAGTTGGGTAATGGTTAAATTCAATCTATGAACACTCACCCAGTGACGGTTCTTGCGCACGGCTAGGCTGTGTGAGCATTAAGGTCGAAAAAATGAAAATAGTTGTGGGGGAGGCTATTACAAGTTTTGGCATGCTAAGCCTCTCTTAGCCACCCCCTAGTTGTGCGTGGGTCAGAGAGAGAAATAAGTGGTGCGCAAAAATCAGACATCCTATTAAGTGTCATCAAGTTGATGAAGCTGTTGATTGTTGACATTTAACATTAACTGTGGTCGGTATGATTGGAAGTAAATATAATTAGTAATATGTAATGATGATGAGTAGTGGAAACCGGAGTACATTGAGACGCATATCAGTAAAGATGTAGTAATAATAGAGATCTCCCAAAATAATATGTACAAAAAGTTCAAACATTAAAACCAACTTTATAAAATATTTATTTATGAAAAAATATAGTACTGAAATTATTATTGTTATTATAAATTATATAAAACCATGAACTATTGACTTATTTTAGCATGTCCCATGTCTCACTGTCCATAATATAGGTAATTCTATATTTTTCGCTTAATAATTTCTGTTAAAATACTAGGAAAATGTAATAAGTATAATTGCTAAACTTGAGCTTTTACTTATAATATATTCATAAAAAATTATAATGGAAGGCTAGGCACCGTTATTTCACATAAAATAGGTACATTTGGAGTTTAATTTAACTAATATAATATTCTAGTTTTGATTGGCTGAGTGTAACTATTGTCTATTTGTAGGCTTAGGTACACTAAATCAAAATCAATAATATTGGTGAGAAGTACTATCTGGAGTGGTGGTGAATCTTTTAACGAAACAAGTCTCTGTTTTTAATTCTTAATTAAGGTAATATTGACTTATTAAAGTTGATGAAGAATATTTATAATGACAACATTATGTTACTGCACAGTTCACACAGTCTCTCTTTCAAATTATGCCGTCTGCAAGATATTAATCTTTAGTATTTAAATTGATTGAGAATTTCACATTTATCGAAAAAGAGACGTATCAGGTCGCCTTATTAGGTCAAGCTGTCAAGCGACTGTTATCTATAAAAAAAAATAAAGTGGTGCGAGGCCACGCTCGAAACAAAGAAACGCTCTGAGTGTACTTATCGGCCGGTATTGCTAGCTCCCGGATGGGTGACCACCCGGGATTTTTAGCAACAAATCCTTGCCATACATAAACACAATTATTTTAAACAATCTTTTCTCAACCATATAAACAACCTACAAAAAAAAAAGGTTAATGCCCATAGTTCAAAATTATTAGGTAAAAATATGTCATATCCTTTAGTCACAATCTTGTGCAAACGATATCGTCTTCTATTTTCCCTAACTGTACAAATCCTAAAAATCAATGAAATCAGAAATATTGTTACAAAAGAGAGACTGTCGTGACTTGATTTATAATTTTGTCTTAATTTTTTCTGTTGAGAATCTGGGCTTTTAATATCAGAGGATGGAGAAAGAGATGCGCTTTTGTATCATAAGTAGAAATATTTGTTCACGATGTGTGACCAAAACCACCCTCCAGAGAATGCTTCAATATTGGTCTAAAATAAAATTATTGGAATACGTTATAAAGTTGCTCAAAATCTCAAAACTTTCCTTGATTAAATGATCAGCTGAAATGAATACCCACTTGTGAGACGGAGACGATACATGCTGATAAATAATTAATATAATTATGACTTTTCCGCCATCCCTCGCCCAGGCATAGCAGAAACCTTCGGGTGCCCAATCAAAATTCTGCCAAAAAAAAAAAATAAAAAATAATGACTTTTACAATATTTACATCCAATCATACTTTCAAGTTGTGATCACAGTTATTGTGTCAACCTTAGATCATATACCATGAATGGCCCTTATCCCGATAATGTGTAGCACATATCAGCGACAATGGTCTCTGACTAAATATATATTGAATTGATATCGATCAAAAAAAATGTCAGAGACCTACGAGTATACCTACCTTTTATGTGCTTCAAATTGTTTACAAAGGTAAACTGGGCATGGTATATGATCTAAGGTGTTCTAAAGAGTCAATAATCAACGGCTCGACTTGATAAAAAAACACTTAAGTTCGGCAACCAACTCAGGATCTTTTTATTCAAAGTGTCCTAATAAGTCATAAGGAGGTTAGTTAGGTAAACCTATGGTTAGTTAAAGCTATGGCGATGATAGACGGCTGTCATCACTGGTCGTGAGCTTTGCAATGTTCTTATCCTACTAACTATTAAGGTATTCGATATTGAAAACATAACAATGACAGAAAATATTTAAATATTATTCGTGAGGCTGGGTTAGGATAGGCATGGGGGTAGGGTAAAATATTAGAACCTAACTAATCATCATAATTTTTAACCACGGTGTAAAGGGCGACCGAGTAGTGTTGTACCAGTATAATTAAAAACTTTAAATACCGCCAATCCTAATTAATTATTTCTTTAACACGAAATATTATAAAAATTAATTTTAATATATTAGGTATAACAAAATATAAGTATAAATATTAATTAGGATCGACGGTATTTGGGATGTTTTTGACATTTTAATTTTTTTCTAAATTTAATTTTCTTACTCCTTAAAAAGTATTTGCCTGCGGGCTCAAACGTTCCCCTTCATAATTTTTTTTCTAAATTTAAATATTAATGATTCACTTTTATAGATTTTTTAAACATCCAGGTGCTATATAATTTTTTTCTGAATTTAATTTTTCACACATTAATAAGTATTTGCCTGCGGGCTCACCACTTTCCTCTACCATATTTTTTTTATCAATTTAATTCTTGTAGATATTTCTAAATCAAATTTGAAACATCAATAACCTAGTGCACATAACTTTTTTCAAAATTAATTTTCTTACTCCTTAAAAAGTAATTGCCTGCGGGCTCAAACGTTCCCCTTCATAATTTTTTTTCTAAATTTAAATATTTATGATTTACTTATATACATTTCGTTTGAACATAAACATCTTGGTGCCATATTATTTTTTTTCTAAATTTAATTTTCTTACTCCTTAAAAAGTATTTGCCTGCGGGCTCAAACGTTCCCCTTCAAAAATTTTTTATCAGATTATATATAATTAATGATTTTTTTTAAAAATTTTACAACCAGTTGCCGTATTAATTTTTTTTTCTCACTCCTTAAAACGTATTTGCCTGCGGGCTCAAACGTTCCCCTTCAAAAATTTTTTATCAGATTATATATAATTAATGATTTTTTTTAAAAATTTTACAACCAGTTGCCGTATTAATTTTTTTTCTCATTCCTTAAAACGTAATTGCCTGCGGGCTTAAACGATCCCCTTCAAAAATTTTTTTTCTAAATTTAAATATTAATGATTCACTTATATAAATTTTTTTAACATAAACATCATTGTGCCATCCTAATTTTCTAACTCCTAAAAAGTATTTGCCTGCGGGCTCCAACGTTCCCCTTCATAATTTTTTTTCTAAATTTAAATATTAATGATTTACTTATATAGATTTTTTAAACATAAACATCCAGGTGCCATATAATTTTTTTCTAAATTTAATTTTCTTACTCCTTAAAAAGTATTTGCCTGCGGGCTCAAACGTTCCCCTTCAAAAAATTTTTTTATCAATTAAAATATTAATAATTTACTTATATACATTTCGTTTGAATATAAACATCTTGGTGCCATATTAATTTTTTTCTAAATTTAATTTTCCTACTCCTTAAAAAGTATTTGCCTGCGGGCTCAAACGTTCCCCTTCAAAAATTTTTTTTCTAATTTTAAATATTAATGATTCACTTATATAAATTTTTTTAACATAAACATCATTGTGCCATCCTAATTTTCTAACTCCTAAAAAGTATTTGCCTGCGGGCTCCAACGTTCCCCTTCATAGTTTTTATTCTAAATTTAAATATTAATGATTTACTTTTATTGATTTTTTAAACATAAACATTCAGGTGCCATAATAATTTTTTTCTAAATTAAATTTTCTTACTCCTTAAAAAGTATTTGCCTGCGGGCTCCAACGTTCCCCTTCAAAAATTTGTTTTATTAATTTAAATATTAATAATTTATTTATGTAGATTTGTTGAAAATTAAAAACCTGAATCATTATTATTTAAATTAAAAAAACAAATTTTTGATGGGGAACGTTGGAGCCCGCGGGCAAATACTTTTTAAGGAGTATGAAATTTACATTTAGAAAAAAATGTATATGGTATCATGATGTTTATTTTTAAAAAATCTATAATAGTTAATCATTAATATTTAAATTGATAAAATAAAATTTGAAGGGGAACGTTGGAGCCCGCAGGCAAATACTTTTTATGTAGTATGAAAATTAAATGTAAAAAAAAGTTAATATGGCACCAGGTTTTTAATTTTCAATAAATCTATATAAATAAATCATTAATATTTAATTTGAAAAAAAAAATTTTTGAAGGGGAACATTGGAGCCCGCAGGCAAATACTTTTTAAGAAGCAAGAAAAAAAGTTAAGATATTTATATGGTACCAACATGTTTAAGTTTAAAAATCTTTTTAAAAATATTCACAAAAAATTTGAAGGGGAACGTTGGAGCCCACAGGTAAAAACTTTTTAAGGAGTATGAAAATTAAATTTAGAAAAAAATTAATATGGCACCAGGTTTTTGATTTTCAACAAATCTATATAACTAAATCATTAATATTTAAATTGAAAAAGAAAATGGGCGTCAAGTGGATGTCGTTCCGCTGTACAGTAGATTTCAAGTAGGTCACTGTATAGTGTATAATATAATGGATGGTATTAAATTTGAATTCAATGATATAATATCATTGTATACGAAAAACGATTCTGAGCGGAGATGGTATGTCAGTCTAGGATATTTAAATTATATTGATATTGTTATTATACGGTAGCTGGTAAGTTGAATTAATATTATTCATACTATTTAATTATTAACATAAAATTATCAGTGATGCTGGAAAAATATCATACTACCTATATCCTAACCCTCGTTAATATTGATTTTAATATGTAATTTCGGGGTACCATCAAAATATTGAACTCCAAGACATTGAACGTCGATATCTTGACAACATTATTTTTAAGAATGGCAAAATCTTGAATAAATAATTCCGACAAAATATTGAATATGCAAACTGTTGAATAACATAATCTTGAATAGCATAATCTTGAATTAATAATTCTGATCAAACATTGAATATCCAAACTGTTGATAATGACAAAATCTTGAATGGCAATATCTTGAACGGCAAAATCTTGAATTAATATTTCCGATCTGTTTTTTAAATACATGCCTATAGGAAAAACTATAAGAGTTTTAAAGTTCAGATTAGTAGAGACCTCTAAATCTCGTTTTTGAAGTCGGATACGAATAATCAACTAGGACCAAAGAATATGTAGATTAGAAATGTAAAAATAAAGCAACTTGGTTTAAATTTGAATTTGAATATTTTTTGTTAAAGTAATATAATTCCAAACGTCATAATAGGATGTTTTATATAATAAAATTCCCAATATTCCAATATAAAGAAAATAACTAGTTAGGTTCATACAGGGTTGGGCAAGTTACTCAATTTATTGTAACTGGTACCTAACAATTTAACTCTAAAACTATGTAACTAGTTACAAGTTACTATACATGAGATACTTTAATGTCAAGTAATTAGATAAAAGTTACAGTTATAACTATGTTGTAACAACTTACATTAAAGTTAAAGTTACATTGGTAAATATATAAAGAATTATTGACCAAAAAGGGGCTGGGTAAAATAACGTTATGGCTGTTATGTTGAGAAATAAAAAGATAACCAAACCATAACTGTACAACCACTGAATATCCACGGGCCATATTAATATTGTAAAAACCAAAATTAACTAATTTTCAGACCCACATATATGTGTAAATATGATATTCCCAACCCTGGGTACCTACTTATTCAATTCTCACTACAAAACAAAAACCAAAAATAATTTTCAATATTATAATACGTACGTATATCTATATATATAGGTACTTAACGATATTCTTTCGTGTAGACGTTTTACGACGAAAATTTACATTGGCCAGAAATGGCGTGGCTATGCGGTTATAACTTATAAGTTTCTGGATCGGCCATTTTGTTTTTATTCGTAATCAACTATGTTTATAGCTATACATATATTACACCTGCACAATTATAGCTCCGTGGTCTAACGAATTTAGATGTGTAGTTTTTGTATACATATATATTATATATCTACTCGCTTCAAATCATAGTATTGTTTGGGCTCGTATTGCGGACAAATATAATTATTTCGTGCGTTAATAATTATTGTAGCGGTGTGCCAGTGTAAAGCCATATTATAGTTATATATTTAGGTATAGGTATATTATTAAAAGTCATGAACAGGAAATAAAATAATATAATCAATATTAATCCATAAATTATTATATTTTGATGTGAAACATCTATAGCCGCACGTAAAACAAATTTCTGGCGTGGCGACGCATGCCGTGGCGACGCGTCGCCACGCTATATGATGGTGTATATATACAGTCTATATGCAGTAGTGTGTACTGTGTGGCGACGCGTCGCCATGCGCAACCGACCGCGATTCTCCATAGTGTTGTTTACTACGGTACACATAACCTGTCTTTTACTTGAAAACAAACTATTTTGTTATTTTATTAATAATTATAAAAATTATATATTATTTATCATTATTTTTAAAGTTATCATTAAAATATTCATGAGCTGATTTATGGTATCTAAATTGACTGTAGTTATTTTGAATTTTCGTCGTATTTTCACTTGATTGACCTCTTACATTTTGCTGAGATACTTCAACCACTAAATGCTGCATTTCTTCCAAACCAGCTTCACTTCGAGAATCTGTACTTATTTCATCTATTATTGGATAATTAATTATTTCTGTAAATTCGATATTTGGAGAAGTAGATAATTCTGTAATCATTTCTGCATTTTGTAGACGCCTCCTTCTTTCCGCTTCACGTTGTTTCAATTTATCTCTGTTCTGCTCCCTGTATCTTCGTTGACGTTCTCTTTTTTTTTGGAGAGCATTTAGTTCATTACCTTGCTCATTTCTTTGAATGGATAATAGTTGTGTTTTTTCAAAACTAAATGAACTTTGAGCAGTAATTATTTCTTCATTATTTTATATTTAATGAAAATAAATGTTTATTAAATAAACGGTCATTATTTTCTGGAAAAAATCGTAATATTTTATTTTATCATTATTCTATATTTAGTTTATATCGCAATCTGTTCTTTTCAATCATATTACTTTTACAAAATAATGTCGATGTTTCACATCTGCCAGGCGTCCCGTGACGGCTCACATTATTTTTGTTATTTTTCTCTATTAACCTAAGACATCGTTTAGCTTTTTGAAGCTTTTGTCTAACACTGATTCGGACGAATCTCCGAGTAGAAACGCTAGCTTGGAATCGGGGAATGTCCAATGCCACCGTCTCCAGACATATTGCTCAAAGGACAACGAGAGGATCGCGGTGGACTGTCGGACCACGACGCCCCGGGGTTCTCGTTGGGCCGCGACGACGGCGCAGTGCACTACAACGTACGGCCGACTGCGGTTCAACCGGCAGATGCTGTCGACTGAGCAGGAGGATGTGGTCGACGGCGATAATTATGGCAAGCAGCAGCCGCGGGATCAGGATCAACAAGTGGACGAGTCTGACAGTCAGCCTTTGCCGAAGGACCACGATCGCGGAAATGCCGCCCGCGTCCGCCCAAAACCGGCACGTGTTCGTTCTGCAGTTGGTAAGGCGCTCGGCCGGGTGGTTTGGACCATGGAAATCTTGGCCGGAGATCGAGGTGCTAGACGTGTGTGTCGGAGCAGGAGATGGTGATTTGAGGAGGAACTATTAGAAATGACGGTGAAACTGTTGGAAGGGTAAGAAGAGAGACGGTGATGGCATATTTCATTAAGTAATGCGGAAATTTGTTGGATAATCGTATGCTGAAATCATAGTTTTACCTTAAATTAACAAACTTGATTTTTTTCACATTGTTGTATTATGGTCTATAATAAGACGTGTTAGTTTAATTAGACACTCTTAGTTCATAAATACTGTATACTCATAACTTACTTATATATGCCTCTCTTCTTACCCTCGTCGTTTCACCGTCACTTTCTTTATATAGTTCCTCCATCGGTTGTCAGTACTCGTTAGATTGGGCGAATGGCCAGTGCAATGAATTAATTCTTATGATTTGTTTAAATAAACAAATCTCGTTACTAGGGTTTATGATATTATTTCGTTTTTAGCGGAAATGTTATTAATTCAATTATGACTAGACGCCTTTATAACTGTGTATTCATACCATATTATACCTACCTAATAAGTTATAACTAAAATATGCAGATAATTAATACAATAATGAACAATGGGTATAGATTATGGACATAAACTCAATTGAGAAGGCTGGAGTAGTGGAGTGGCAATGCGCCCTACCAAAAATTACGTTTTCCTGAAAGGAGACTACAAAAACTTTTTTCACGTCGACCTGCGGACTTTTGAATATACGAAATGTATCCAAAATTACCCACATTTGCAGTTTCCAGCCATTTTTTTGCATTTTATTTTAAACGAACAATACCTACCTGTAATATTCTCTCAACATAACGCTGTGGTGAATGTTGAAACGCGGTGTGTTTTTCGGTTAGTCTTACGAGTTACTAACGTAATATACTTACTATACACAAAGAGGGTCCAGGTCGCTCACGATATTAATTTATTAATTTAATAGAACAAGAACTATAGTATATATATGTAAGCAATTAATCGCACGATGAACGGCAAATTGGCAATCTTCCAGGTTAACCAATGGCAACCAAATAGTAAATACTAATTTCTATTAATTATTATCAATGGCAACCAAATAGTAAATACTAATTTCTACTAATTATTACCAATAGCAACAATTTATAAACAAAAATTTCCACCGTAAATCTCAAAATCACCGTTTGAGCAAAATCTTTAATTTTTCACGTGATCTCAACACTTTTTCGCGTGCAATGGATTTGACATCCCTGCGGTCCTATATAATATATATTCTGACTATATAAACCGTATACTCAACTAATAATTTGTCAAAATTAACCTGTCTCATGTAACGGTAATTTAGTAAAAAAAGTATCAAGATATTATATTTGCATGAGCAATAAGATGGTGTACGGAGTTTGTTGTTAGTCAACTTAAGTCAACCCATTTAAAACTACCTATTTATTATTATAATATCATGATACCGACATTTATCGACAAAATAACAATATTGCTGAGCCGCACCACGTACCTACGGGAAATTTGAAAATCACATTTCACGAACAACACCCTCCCTTCGCTACACGTTCATCAAATAGGTTACCCACAACATCATATCACGCGTTTGACATAATGATATCCAATATCAAATATGGTGTTATCGGTGTTCGCTATATCACTGTCTATAGCACTATACAGGCGTTCGCTGTAAATGGCCGGATGTCGGACGGGCTGCAATAACCTGCAGGCAGCGTATCGTACAGAGTTGTTTATATCAATGCAGCGATTTCGGATTGTTGACCTCATGTTTTTTTTTTTTTTTAATTTTTAACGGAGGGAATAAATAAATAAAAAGCCCCGAAAAAGTGTATTATCCTCTCCGAGCGCTGTACAACTGCAGCCTCGCCCGTCGTCATTGTTACAGACGCATCACTGCAGCGCGTCGTTACGCAGTCGCACGCCACACGTCGATCTGTGTATACGATCTCTCCTCTTTATACAAATTAATATATTATTATTAGACATTTGCGTCCGTGTACGCGTTCTATCAAGTCGACGAGTAGGTGTCGGTCATCATTGTGTGCCGCACGTCTGTAAATATATTCAATTATATAATATTATATAGTGAACACGGGATGTCGGATGTGTCTGCCGTCTCAATATCTGCACCTGCTGCAGCAGAACGAGCCTGCGACGATGTTTTATTATTTTTTTGCAATTAGCATAGCGATAAAAAAAAAAATAAAAATAACGGATAGGCCTACCGTGTGTACCTACTAAATTTGGTATATTATACTTGATATACCTATGTGGTCCACAGCTGGTCCAAGTTCGATACCACACCTATAGCACCTCAGTTTAAGGATAACCCGCGGGTCATTAAACACATTTAATTAAAAATATGAAGTACCAACACTATACCAACCTATCTATGTACTTCTTATGGTATATTGGTATATTATAATATTAATCTACGCTCGGATTTATAATAATATGTAAACACACTTTTTTACTGTGATTAAACAATTTAATTTGGGCAAGTGATAAATTCGTTTCAAATAATTTGTAATAAAATGAGCCATACTTGATATTACATATTTCTAATATTCATCATAAAAACAAATTTCTTAATGATTTCATTTTTTCTTACATTTTTACAGAATGTTGATAATATAATATTATATACGATTGTAATATATCAGAGATATCTATTCTTTTGAGGAATAAATGGGATATAACTGCAGGCTGAGCTTACTCCTCTGGACATCGCAAGTATGAATTTTCACCCATTATATCTGTTGAAGTTGAGCGTTCTTTTAATCTGTACAAATCTGTGTTAAATACAAATTAACAAATAATTGTATAGTACCCAATAATTCGCATAACACAGAATGTAACATTTAAACATTACTATTAAATATTATGAGTTTACGTGACACGTATTATATTTCGGGTGAATAGGGTACGCCTAATAGTAACTATATAATAATAATAATATATTTATTATAATCAAATTCGCAATTTTTATCAAAAACTTAATTATATAATACCAAATGAACTTATTATGATGTATACACAAACATATTATTATTATCAGCACATCGTGTTGACGATATATTCATATTATTATGTCATACGTACCACCCAAATTTTCCACTCAGTAAA
>JANEHU010003967.1:0-34964 GCA_027563435.1 Nasonovia ribisnigri
CATTTGAACTTTAAATGCTTAGAAATAAAAATTGTGACTAACGATTTTTGATTTTTTTTTCTATGATAAGTATTAAGTACAACTTATAATAAACCTTGTGTTAAATTTTAAAGAACATTATATACTATTTCCAACTGAATCGATTTATTTTGAAATTTTGAATCAGTTTAACTCTTTGACCTGCATTGACGAGCCCTATATTTTCAGAATTGCAAAGTTTTTAAAAGTTAACGTAATATAAGATAAATAAATGAAGTACCTACCTACTCCGTACTCGTATATGGCATTAATTTTGTACTAACTATACTCAGTTTGTATAGGCGGACATTTGGTTGAAATTTTAGGGGGGCTATATAATCCAATGTAAAGTGACCCGCGGAGGCTTTTTAGCAAATTAAGTTTCGATTTTGGGGGCTATTAAAATATTTAGGGAGGCCCCCCCCCCGATGTCCGCCTATGTCGATTTGTATGATTACGATCGACATTTTATACTGTCGAATATTCCTTCAATGTTAATCGTAATGTAAATATCCCGCCAATTTGTTTTAATATTGACACCAGAGTATATGCTTCCAAAAAATTACAGTTTTTTATATAATCAATGACCTTGTGTTATACTTAGCAAAGTCCCGCTTTTGATCTGCAAGTTCCACTGTCCCCAAACAACAACAAAATATGCCTCTTCGAAAAATAGGTGATTTGTGCCATAGGATTCTATCAAATTCTTTTTTATAAATACCAATTTTATTATTAACTGTAATGTAATATTACAATTATATGAATACAGCCGTTGCATTGACTGCTCATAGGTATTCATTGCAATCATAGTCCATAGACCTATTAGCTTATTTATGGGTCTATCGCAATCATTAATAACATTAACATGGTGATAGACTATATGCATTATGCAATAAGCCGGTAAGTACTCAAGTCAACGGACGACGACGTACTTAATAATTATACGTAGGTATATTCAATAATAATTGATTTACCACATTTATATCAATTTATTTGTTTTATTTTCACTATAGTCGTTTTACATGAAAAATAATAAATTTTATAATGTCATGCAATTTACATAGTGTCACCGTGGAAACAAGGTTTTGCAGAAATATTCTGATTTTTGAGTTTTCAACAAAAATGTTATTCTTTACAACAATAAAATTACTTTTATTTATTTATTTATTTTTTGTTATCCACACCCTTCATGATTATTCTTATTTGTGGAACATATATTCTCGGAACAAGTGTTTTATGGAACAAATATTATGATGGAATAAAAGATAGGGCCTAATTTAAATATATTATGTTGTTCCACAAATAATTTGTTCCAATTACTATTTGATCCGCAACATATTTGTTCCAATAATTATTTGTTCCACGAAATATTTGTTCCAATTACTATTTATTCCAAAAACTATTTGCTCCACATTTGGAACAAGTAATTTTTGGAACAAATAGTAATTGGAACAATTATTTTGCGGAACAAATAATACAGGCCCATATGAATATAATATGAAATGAAGAATATAAATTTAAAGGTTAAAATGCAGGTATGAATTACTTCCAGTGATGTACCTATTCGTAATTTTTTTCTGGGGTATACGCTCAGCATATGGACGTATATTGGCGATGATGGTGGTGGGGGGGGGGGTGGCTTGACCGCCTATCATAATATTTGTAAACAACGAATTAGAATATAATTTACATTTAAGTTATCAAACCAATTAAAAAGTAGTATCTTCAAAACCTATAACCACAGAAAAATCCCCCTGAATTTTTTTGATTTAAAATTTAATCAACAATATTCACAAAAATGTTGCTGAATTCTATATTTCTATACATACATTTGACTAGAATTTTATTTTATTGGTAAAATAGTAATTTTATTATTATTCACCTTAAAATATATGTCCAAGATTAATAATATATTAATATCGTATATAATAAAATGAAAATATGATATTTTTATAAAAAAAAATAATTTAGTTAGGTATTACATTTATTTTATACGGTGGAAACTTGAAAAGGTTTATTGAGTCATAAAATATAACATACTATTATTTCAAATACCTACTTTTCGACCAATATATTTTAAATACTTAAAAAATACTCAACACCAAACGAAATTATACAGTCCACAAATTAAAGAACAAGTAGATATTCATAAAATACGTTCAAATCTGTAATTATATAATTCGTTAAATCAACACATTTTTGCTACGGTAGGTAGAAACTTCTAACAAGCATAATATCATTAGTACAAAATTATTTTTTTGGTGTTTTTGATTCGACATACAAAATTCAACAGTGCAATTCTAATCTCAACTCTATTAGTTAGAAAATTATTGTTGTAATATAAAAAAACATAGGACGTGCAATGTACATGCCTCATCAACAAATATAATATACATAGTACCGACTATAAAAAAAAATAGATTTCAATTACTTAATCGTGTAAGTTTCCAAATAAATAGCACAGTGCAAATAACTTAAATAATGTTGAAGGAATTAAAAAAAATATTCTTATTGATAATATTCTCGAACTTTTAAATCTTTCGTCGTTGGAGAAACTCTTAAAGTCTTAAATCATTTTACACCAAATAAGTTATAAATTAATGTATTAGTTCAAAAATACTAAAAACGCAAGAACATCTTTGAATTGAATATCATATTTATTTTTACCATACTGAAAGAAAACCAAAGTATGATGTATATTGTATATAAATAGTGCCATAACAATATTTGTAAATACAAAACTCGTTTATATATTGTTAAAAACGCATCATATTTCCTGGAAAATAAAAACAAAAGGGCAGCGTTCAGTCATTTGGCGTATTAGTCTTACATTTAGAAACTGGGATGCCCCTCTAAAATATTTGTTGGATTTTGAGGGGAAAACTTTTAATTATATCAAAATATTAATTAATCGTCAGACTTTTTTTTTTAGCAATCAATTATTTTGTCATTGGATTAAATTTGTGTGATTTGTCGGTAACGGGTTCAGTGGTAAATTAGATATACGGTAGACAAAACTTAGTGCACCCCTGATTCTACTATGATAAATCTTTTTTTTTTTTTAGTTAAATATATTTGAACACTTACTTCATAACTGCTTGATAATCCATTAAAATTGTTTTTAATTCGTTATATATTGTGTCCTGTTCGTTAGGTATCTTTTTGTTTTCATATTTGCAATCTACAAGTAAAAAGAGCATTTTTGAGTCCATATAGCAAAAGTTTAGTAAATGTCAATCAGTATAATTTGGAACGGTTTTCAAATAAGTATTTTAAATCTTTTTGGGTTATTTTAAAATATTTAAACCAAATCGAGTTTATACATCGTTATGTTATCTAAAATAAGCGGAAAAAAATTTAGAATAATTTAAAATAAGGTTTTAATAAGCATTCCAAAAATCAGAGTTAGAAAGAATACATAGGTACTCTAAATACTAAGAATTACGAAAAATTAAAATATGGGGTGAAAATGTTTTGGTAAATCACTATGTAAACCAAATTTTATGTATTCATATTATTTTTACTTAATGAAGTTAGTTTATTTCAATGACCATAAATATTTACTATATCTACATGGCCACATGTAATTGTATTTGAATTTTGTTTATAGTACTTATTATTTGACTATAAAATCTGTTATAAATAATGTAAAGCCATTAACCCTAGAATTTGAGGCTCAAATAAAAAAAAAAAAACAACTATAAAATGTATACATACCTCTAAAGCCGTACTCACCAACTAAGAAAAGATATCGTCATCAAACGATTCAAGCAATTGGGTTCGAACGCACTGCAAATCATTTGCGTCTGACACCTTAAAGCTAAGAAAAATGTCACCACAAAGACTTCAAATACGAAGTATGATATTAATATAAAGATTATGAACAAAGCCTCGACTATGTAAGACAAACGGTAGTGCGCATTGTATGTTTGGTCAGATTCAAATAAATACAAATTGAATATGTTATGGCACTAATTTCCGACCGTTCCCTCGTTACTTTGACCGATAAAATATCCAACATTTGATATATAGCCAAAGTTATATTTGATCACATGGTTCTGATCGTCCCGAATATCCATTATATAAATAACTATTAAACTATAATTTGTAATAAAAGAAAAAAATTACAAAATTATTGATGCATCATAAGGTTTGGTCGTGTCACAGCATTGAGTTTTCTTCACTCGCGAGTTCGGCGATTATAGTACTGTAATTATTTTTGGAAAAATATTTGTATTTATTATTCTTGTTATATTTTAATGGACCATAATACCTTAATAGTATTTTCAAATATTTATATGATTGTTTTAATATTAAATATTTTTTGTCAATACTACAAAAATATGCAGGTACCTACATTTTTTGTTTTACAATTATAACTTCATAATTTAATCCAAGATCCCTTGTATAATTGGTTTACCGCGTATAATCTAATACGGTCATACGGGCGATACCACACACTAAAAACCAAAATCGATTTTGTCGATTACCGATATTGCACAAAAATTCTGGTTTTTTCATTTTGACCAGCCGAATGCATCGACTAAGTTAACATTCCCATCAAATAAGATATGTACTGTTGAATAAAACCAAAGAAGTTTCTCTGCCCCAAACAGTGACTGCAGGCACAAAAATAAAACAATATATAAAACACACATCATTGTAAAATAAATAAATTCATTACTCCACTCAGAATCTAAAAATCAAAAAATTATATCTCAATGTTTTTTTTTTTTTTTTATATAACCATTTGAAGTTAAAATAAAACAAATTTTCCGAGAAAAATGTTGATTATTGTTGTATTAAAAAATTTTAAATGTAGACACTTGAAGCGACCACCAATAAAAGATCATTCAACTTTATGTTACACAATGCAAATTTTAAAGCATTTATAGGTACTTTACATTATATATATGCGTTAATTATTTTAAACACTTGTAATATTTAAAGTATTTATTATTATATTAATTGTTGATTTAATTAACTAACAAAACCGAATTTCTACATAAAACACATATAATACAACTACATTGTCAACATAAAAATAACTTAGAAATGCTTTAAGTTCTAGTTTTTGATGGATAAGTCCATTAGCGTTCCAAAGAAGGATTGATAGTGGATGGTGAATGTTATTTGGTCTATTTGTCATTAGATTCTATTAGTTTATTTATGACGGTGGTTAGAAGCGAGATCAAGGGATTTATTAAGGATTTGAAGTCATCAAGGAAGGAAGACAATTTGATTGAGATTAGATCCGGGTCGGTGGGAGGATTAGAGGAGTGATTGTTTGAGTTTGTTGCCTGGGCATAAGACTTAGGAAGTTGAGAATTTAAATTTGAGGTTGAAGTAGTGTCCCGTTTTACATCGATTGTGGGGTGGGGTACACTTTTACGGTTATCATAATTTTCACGTCAAAACTTGATATTAGTAACTTAAGAAACAGTATTCTTAGGTCAAATATTATGTCAATAGTCACGTCGATAATATGCTGCAGCATTTAAATATATTCAGTATTATAAAAACAAATAATTTATTAAACAATTATAAATAAATAACCAGGGTTTTCACAAGGAAAACATAAGTTTACCTAACCGTCGTAATATTTTATTTATATTTAACCAATAATAATAGGTTTGGACTTTAAAAAAAAATGTACCAAAAAAATATCAGTGAAAATTTGAATATTCTTGGACTGTTTTAATAGTGAGCTTAGTATACTTATTGGAGCCAGTCGGTTGCAAAAAGAAATGACGTTGCGTGTCCGGAACATAAATACTTCACATGCATTTAAATATCTAAACATTTAAAACAACTTATGTAGACTGCAATATCATGACTGCATACCTATTGTTTTGACAAAAGACATTTTTAGATTCTGAGCGGATCGATGAATATATTGATTTTACAATGATGTGTGTTTTTTTTTTATTTTTTTGTCTGTCATCACCTTTTAGGGCAGTAAAAATGCTTCGATTTTCTTCAAATGTACTTTTTCTGATAGGAAAGTGAATCTAGTTGGCACTTTGGGGGGAAAATTGGTTTTCTGTAAAAATTCCCGTTTTTCCCTTAATTTTTCAAATGTCCAAATTTTGATATACACCTGTACATTTAGCCAAAGTTATGTTTAACACATGGTTCCGATCGTCCCGAATATCCATCATAAAAATTACTATTTAACTACAATGTGTAATAAAAAATAAAAATAAAGAGTTATCTTCACTCTCGAGCTCGGCGATTGTAATAACAATCAACTTCACTGTTTATTTGAGCCGTTTACATGTACTCGTCCACATACTATATGCTAACTGTTTAAGGTTTTAAATATTTATTGTCACAAAAGTATTTAAAAATCTACTAACGGAAATTGTTGATTTAATTAACTAACAAAACCGAATTTCTACATAAAACACATATAATACAACCACATTGTCAACATAAAAATTTAACAACAAAGACAAGATCATTCAATCAATAAATATTTAATATTATGTACTAAGCAATTGTAACGTTTATAACAATTTTATTTCACATGATATAAAGTCATTAATAAAAAATACTAAATCAATACAATAAACTTATAACTATTTTTTTTAAATTATTAATAATAAAATCTAGGTATATTGTTATGCTTACAAAATAGAAAAATTATTTGTTATACTTATGGCTCTATGAGTTATTGTGAGATTACGTGTTATAGTAGCACTAAGTTTAATGTAATTTTTTTATATTTAAATTACCTACTTATAAATTAACTAAATTGTTGAACAATAGTTGTTATTCTTCCACATTTTGTATATAATTGATTATAACCGATAAAATTGAGTAAGAATCGCGCATTGTCTGTAATAAAAAATTATAAAAATTATAAACTAGTTTTGGCAAAATCTTTGTATTAACTTTTCTTGTAATTTTTAATTACCATAAAAACCTAATAGTATTTTCAAATATTTATATCATTGTTTTAATATTAAATATTTTTTTGTCAATATTACAAAAATATGTACATTATTTGTTTTACAATTAATACTTCATAACTTAATCCATCGAATTCTCTTATAACAATTCAAAAAAAAGCAGGTATGTGGATTTCCCTCTACTGTACAGTAGGTTACATGTGAGTCAATGTTAATATATGGTATTCAATTTAAATTCAATGATATAATATCATTGCATACGAAAAACGATTCTGAGCTGAGACGGTTTGACAATGCGGATGTTTTTTATTATATTTATAATGTTATTACTTATTATTATTAATACTTTAGACGTAAGTTGAATTAATATTATACAATTACAACAAAATTACTAAAATCGTTATTCTTGGTTATTTAATATGCAATTTCATTATTTCAACCAAATTTGATCATAAAATAAAAACAACAAAAAACTGTTGGTTTATAACTTTAAGATTTTTTTGTTACATAATATTTACAGCTATAAAGGTTGAACATTTTATCAATTTTCAACTACAAAATCATTTTTAAATTTTAAATTCGATAAAAGTTGTCTATAATCCAACTTAAAATGCTTATAGTATCTACAGTTCTGTCCATCTGATTAACAGTAAAATAAGAATATCGCTAACTTTAAAGTTTAAATGATAATAAAAAAAAAATTTTGAATGTGAATTTTTCAAATGTCATTGTAGCAAAACGTTAGGAGCCTTGTATTCAATTTTTAAGCTTTTTTACTACCCGACAAATAAAATTTTAATGATATTCATAGAAATAAAAACAAAAAAAAATAGAAACAGAAATTGTCCGTGAACAGTTCAAAACGAATCGAAGACTTTGAAAATTTAGTCCTGTATAGTAAATCGCAATATAAATACCCAGTGAAAAATTCATGAATTTTATTTAGAGTTACAACAAAAACTAAAATCAATTTTTTCGAACACCATTTTACAAAATACAACTTATAATACGAATAATTTTATTTTAGATTTTTTTTATGACATGTTAGGGGAAATAAACCTTCATACAATTATACGATAATTGTCATAAATCATAGATATAAATATTATTAATAAAAAAAACTGTTATAGTAGAATGCATAATATTTGTAAACAAAGAATTAGATTATGATTACACTGAAGTTATTAAACCAATGACAAAGTATCTTTAAAACCTATTAGCAAAGGGATATTTCTCAATAAAATTTAAAATCAATTATTTTATTTAATAAGTTTCAAAAAAAATTGCTGAATACTATATTTGTATACATAGGTATATTTCACTAACATTTTATTATATTGGTAAAATAGTAATTATATAAATATTCACCTTAAAAAACATTTCAAAGTTTACAATTCTCGTTGTAGTAAATTTTAACTTTTTGTTGTTAGCATTATTCATTTTCATTGTTAACAATATCAATTTTTTACACTTCAAATCCATTTCGGTCCAATTACTGCTGTACAATGCGAATATTATTGAATCTTTCTTTGATAAAAAAAAGAAAGTAAATACTTTAAAGAGTATTCAATAAATTAATTTAAATATGTAATTATATAATTCATCAAATCAACACATTTTTTCTACAGTACTGTCTATAAATATACGGGAACATAATATATAAAATTATTAATACATAATTATATTTTTGGTGATTTTGTTTCGACATAAAAATTCAACAGTGCGATTCAAATCTCAACTCTATTAGTTATTGTTTATTGAATACCATAACAAAGCATTGCACGTATAATGTACACGCCTAATCAACAAACATAATAAAGAACGATAAAAAAAAAATAGATTTCAATTACTTCATTGTGTAAGTTTTCAAATAAATAGCATAATGTAAATAATTTTAATACCATTAAAGGAATAACACTAAATATTTTTATTGCCATTAATTTCAAACTTTTAAATCTTTTATCGTTGGAGAAACTCTGAAATCATTTTTAGCCAGATAATTTATCTATTCATATATTAGTTCACAAATGTTCAGCACATGAGAGCTTCTTAGAACAGGATATCATATTTATATTTACCATTATGAAGCAAACCCAAAGCACGATGAACGTTAATAATATAACAACGATTTGTAACATCACAACTTCTTTAAATATTGATAAATATACATCATATTTCCTGAAAAGAACAAATAACAGGAGTAATGTTCAGTCATTTGGCACCCAATGATAAACATTAAAAAATCAGCGTGCCACCTCCCATCAAAATTATTTGCTCATTGTGAGGATAAAACTCTTGTATGTAAGAATATGTATTCATCTCCAGGTTCGATTTATTTTGTTAACAATTAAGCAATTCAAAATTTTTTTTATAAATTTAATATATTTGAACACTTACTCCATAACTGCTTGATGATCCATTATTATTGTTTTTAATTCATCATATATTAAGTCGTGTTTGTTAGAAATCTTTTTTTTTCATCTCTGTCGTCTACAAGTAAACAGAGAAAGATTGTGTCCATATAATAATAGTTATTAATTGTCAATTAGTATGACCGGAATAAACATAAGTTTTAAAAATATATGATTGATCTTATGAAGCATTTTTAAATTGTCATATACGATATACTTTAATATAGACATTTATATCTTATATTATTTTAGATATTTACTACCTAGTAGAATAATAACTTCACATCAATTGTGTACGTCCTTGTATTATTATTTATTAATTATTTATAACCTAGATAATATACTTAAAATTATCATCAAACAAAATATTAGTAAATAAAACATAAAATGTATGCATATCTCTAAAGCCGTACTCACCGACTAAGGAAAGATCATCGCCAAACGGTTTATGCCCAAGTAATTTGAATGCTTTGTTAATCGTTTGCATCTGACAGCTCAAAGCTAAGCAAAGTGACACCACAAAAAAATCAAATAGGAAGAATGTAATTACAACTAAGGCTAAATACAAAACCTCGACCGTGTAAAACATATTGTAGTGAGCATTGTATGTTTCGTCAGATACAAATAAGTATAAATTGAATAAGTTATAACGGTAATAGCCTACCGTTCCATCACGATTTTTTACCGGTAATATTTTGTTCGACATTATTAGGGAGCTTAAAATGTAAAGCATTACTGTCGTGACATACAAGACTGTCAATGTAGTTGTCATAAACACAGATTTTTTCCTCCAACGATTCAGTATATATTTATCTCGATGGCTATGCGATGTAAAACCGTAGCACGTGACCGAAAAACAGTTCCATATGACATTCGAGTGCTGGACAAAAACCCAAGTCGAACATGAAATCATTATCGCAAGGGCAGATTTCCAAAAATAATCCAAGCTTAACAGCAAATTATTTTCAAAATAGTAAGCACCACTCATGCCAAATATCACGGCACCCAAAAATGCACAGGTTAAAGCGAATATCAGAACCATGTGATAGACGTTTTTTCCATGAAATTGTTTGGTTCCAGGATCCAGCATTTGATATACACCTGAAAGTTTAGCCAAAGTCATGTTAAGCACATGGTTCTTATCGTCCCGAATATCCATCATATATAAATAACTATTTAACAATAATGTGTAATAACAAAATAAAAACTATAAAATAACTTTTGGTCGTGTAACAGTATTGAGTTCTCTTCACTCGCGAGCTAGGCGACTGTATTTCTGTTTACGGGTATAGACCTCGTCAACTTAATTTATATGTCCGCTGTTTAAAGTTTAAAATATTTGTTGTCACGAAATTGTTTAAATATCAACCTTTCATTTATTATTTAATTACGGCCTCAATATTTTCTACATTTTTATTTTAATCAATACGGCTGTTATTATAATAATTATATGTTCGGTAGCAAGTTACATCCCCATATAATTTACCTTTTGCATGTAAAGTGTCTATTTAGTATAACGACGGAACGGTGTTGAATTGTAGACGTATTTTTTCAAAACAATGAATGGGTAACTGGGTTAGTGCATTTCGCTCTGCTGTAAAGTAGGTGGGTAAGTGGATAACTGTATAAAATATGGTATTAAGTTTGAATACAATAATGATATTATAATATCATTGTATATGAAAAATGATTCTGAGCTGAGACGGTTTGTCAGTGTGGATATTTTATTTTATATTTTTATTGTTATTTCATATTACCTATTATTAATACTTTAGATGGTAAGTTGAATTAGTATTATAAAATTACAACAAAATAACTAAAATCGTTATTCTTGGTTATTTAATATGTAATTTCGTCCAAATTTGATCATAAAATAACTATAAAAAAATGGGTCAAGTGGATGTCGCTCCGCTGTACAGTAGGCTACAAGTAGATCACTGTATAATGGATGGTATTAAATTTGAATTCAATGATATATCATTGTATACGAAAAACGATTCTGAGCGGGGACGGTATGTCAGTCTAGGATATTTTAAATTATATTGATATTGTTATTTTACGGTAGCTGCTAAGTTGAATTAATATTTTTCATATTATTTAATTATTAACCTAAAATTATCAGTGATGCTGGAAAAATATTATAATATATATTTTTACTCGTTAAAATTGATTTAATATGTAATTTCGTCCAAATTTGAACTTAAAATGTCTGTAAAAAATAACTGTGTTTATATATTTTATGTATTAAAACTACTGGGAAATTTCAACTTTTGACCCCCCAAAGTACCAACTAGATTCACTTTCCTATCAGAAAAGGTACTATTGAAGAAAATCGAAGCATTTTTACTGTCCTAAAACGTGATGACAGGCACAAAAATAAAAAAAAAAAAACACACATCATTGTAAAATCAACACATTCATCGCTCCGCTCAGAATCTAAAATTTAAATTACAAATTGCAGCCCAATCATGTCACAGCATATTAAATTTATTTAAGAAACCAGCAGATCAGACTGATCAGAGTGGTGATCAAACAAATAATGAAAATTCAGTAAGTGTTCAATTTTACAATTTTAATTTACATTTTTACCTTATGCGAAAATATTTAATTTTGATTTGATTCTTCAATAAAAAATGGAAACTAGATCTGCTGTATAGTTAGTATAGAATGTAAATTTGATTTCAATGATAAATCATTGGATATTTGGATACGAAAAACGATTCTGAGTGGAGATAATCTGTTAATCTAGGGTATTTTTTCCCCTGTCTTCCAAATTTTTCTTTGGTTTTTCTCGATTATTTTGAAAAATTTTGTGAATTTTTAAACAGGACCTCTTGAAAGTACAAACTAGATTCAATTTCCTAAAATAAAATGTAATAAAATCGAAATCTAAGCATTATTTCTGCTCCAAAAAGTGTAATCAGATACACAAAAAACAACACACATCATTGTAAAATCAATACATTCATCGCTCCGCTCAGAATCTAAAAATCTGAAAACTATTGGGAATATTTTACTTTTGACCCCCCCCCCCTCTCCAAAGTACCAACTGCATTTACTTTGCTATCAGAAAAGACACTGTTAAAGAAAATCTAAGCATTTTTACTATCCTAAAAGATTTACTTTACCATCGAACAAGAATACAAGATATACTGTTGAAGAAAATCGAAGCAGTTTTACTGCCTTGAACAGTAATGTTTTGCCATACTTATTTGAAGTAGAACAATTATCTTCATCTGACGATGACTCAGTAACACTAATATCTGATAGTGCATCAACCAATTCAGTCACTAAATTACTGTGATCGACTGATTTATTAATACTTCTCTGTGGAGGCATAGCAAAAACATTGTCCACATGTGTAATATTAGTAATCAAATTTTCTTCTGGAATAATGATAGTTCCTGTTGTATGAGCAGTTGGAGAGAGATTTTGGTCAATTGTAGGAGCTAATACAGGTAAAGATGTGTTTTTGAGTTCTTCATTGAAGTTCTTTATTCTTCTTCTCTTAGAACGCATACTTAAGTTTGACTTTTTTTGATAGGACATTATAGCTACCTAACCTATAATAGTATAAGTACCAAGGTCAGGCTTGGGTCAGGCATAACAAGTATATTATTAAAATCCTTACAATAAAATAAAAATAAATTAGTAAATATCATATAATAACAAATGAACTATTCTGTGTTAAATAATATCTATACCTACATTATACTTATTATACATACAAACAGGTTCTTATACTATATATTTAGTTCTCATACAATTATAGGTACCTTGGTTACTAGTTGGTACCAGAAGCTATCTGGACTATGCATTATATAAGAACTATTAAGTATTAACTATATAATAATACCTATGTACAGTTTGAATGAGTTTGATCTCAATGGTCAAATTTAAAGTTAAAATGTCAGAGAAAAAGTATTGAACCCAAAGTTAAAACAAATATATTAAATTTTAGTATTTGTGTTTAAATACTTTCTAAGTATTTGTATTTGTTCTTAAATACTTATTGAAAAAAGTACTTTAAATACTTTTTAAGTTGATGTATTTGTATCTCTATTTAAATACAAATTAAAAGTATCTTTTTACAAGACTGCATACAAATATACAAGGCATTCAAAAAATTTGGAAATTTTTAATTACTATTTGCATATTTTTATACTTACATATAATATAGCAGTAACAGAGAACACTGCTGCACACTTATCAAGTAAAATATTTAATCAATCCTAATACGTTTAATGACCATTTCCAAACTTTTCTTTTGAACACCATGTATATATTTTGTGTATTGTACACAGCCATCACTCATCAATATTTACCTACATATTTGGGAAATATATTTTAATAAGTACTTTAGACTTTAAGAGGATGTCAGCGCACTGTATGTTTACTTTCTGGGCCTTGCACTACAATCATTTTTTTTATATGATTTTGAATTATCTTAAAGGAGCACACAACACAAAAAAAAATTCTTTAAATTTTTTTTAAATGTTAAATTATTGTAGCTATGGTTATATGAAATGATTTTGTGAAAATACAATGTAAAAAAAAATATTACTTTAAGAGATATTAAGAAAATATGTAGAATAGCCGCGTGACGTCACTGGGCCGGAGTCTTCGTAATTGCCTATCTTATACGTGTAAAAAAAAAAAAAGTTCCTCGCTTCACACAACGATTTGATATGTTACGCACTTGTAAGACGGAGACAACACATGCCATGTCCTAAAACGTGATGACAGACACAAAAATAAAAAAATAATAAAAAAAAAATAAAAAAAAACACACATCATTGTAAAATCAATACATTCATCGCTCCGCTCAGAATCTAAAACACAAACAATAAAACTAGGAGAAAAGAGAACAGAGAAAAACGGTGAACACGCCAAGACGCCAAGACGGTAAACGGGTAAAGACAAAGGGAGAGCTTACTAGATACGACTTACGAGTTACGAGTCTACGACCATATTTTACAAGAGCGAAGACCAATGAGACGCGTACGATGATTGACACACGGCAGGGTGGACAACTGAAATAATTATCATTACTTAATTAACCGACACGGAAAAACTGACACATGGATACAAGGTCCACGGGACACGGGTAACGCGAAATAGAAAATATAAATCATATGGCAAGGCTGCAGAATGCAGGGGGGCACGATCACAAAGACACCCGATACCACGATTAAACACAATAATAAACTCACAACTTACTTATAACAGTTATAACCTAAGTATAATATTATATTACTTAATCGGGCCCGATACTCACCAGTCACGACTGTCTGGCAAGTTACGCGCAAGAAAGATAATATTTACGATCTGAAAACGAAACATACGTTCTAAAAATAGCATTATCGATAACGATATTGTCGAATGTTGATTAGGTATATTAGGTCACAGATATTTTTTTTTTTTTTTTTTTAACTTTATTTTAAAACATACAATCTGTAATTTAAATTTACAATAAGCATATATGCGGATATACATTAATTAATTTGACATGCGACGCGTGAAAAAAGAAGCCACCCAATAGCAACACTTTATAACTGAAGTTAGTTTAATTTATAGTTTATTATTATTATTATTATTATTTTTTTTTTTTTTTTTTCCTCTTTATTAATTTTGTTTAGATCACGACACCATCTTCTCTTTAATCTACGCGGAGGATTGCCAGGAATGGTGTCAGAGTTTAGTGCTGATATTAAGGGATTTGGGTGGTTGGTTAGTCGTAAACGAAATCGTTTATATAGTAGCCTTGCAGTTTCATCTACTGTGTTAATTCTTAGGCCGGTATGTAGAGTGTGATTTGAAACATAGAATGGAGCATTTGTAATTATGCGAAGAGTTATGGACTGAAAGGTTTGAATCTTGTTTATATTGGATTTTTTGGCAGCTCCCCATAACTGGATGCCATATGTCCAAATAGGCATCAATAGAGTTTTATATAAAAGTAGTTTAGTTTTTATGTTGAGTTTTGAGTGTTTGCCGATTAAGTAGGAGAGGGATTTACGTCTAGCGTTTAAGAGAACTCGTTTGCTTTTAATGTGGTCTGCTCAGGTTAAACGTTGGTACAGAATTAAGCCTAAATATCGAGAGCTAGTAACTTTTGGGATGACAAGACCATTTAAAGTGATAGGTGGTACAACTCCTTGTTTTAAGGTAAAGGTTAAATGAGACGATTTAGTGTGATTAATTTTTATTTTCCATTTCGTGTACCAGGACGACATGTGATCTAAATGAGTTTGTAGGTTATAACCAACATTTAAAGGGTTTTCATGTGAGGTGTAAATAATTTTGTCGTCCGCGAAATCCGCAACAGAAGTATGATGTGTCGTGGGTTGGTCTGCCGAGTATAGGTTAAACAGAATGGGAGATGAAATGGCACCTTGGGGGACTCCTGCTGCTAATGGGGCTAAAGTTGAAATTTCACAGCCTACCTTTGTTGTGAAGTAACGGTCTTCGATGTAAGATTTAAAGAATAAGTAGTAAGGAGGGGGTAAGATTTTTTTCAATTTGTACAGAAGGCCGGGATGCCAAACCTTATCGAATGCTTGTGCCACGTCGAGGAGAACAGCTGAGCAATATTCTTTTTTTTCCAGGGAGTTAGCTATTGAGTCTGTCAGCCGATGTATTTGGTGGATCAGTGGTGAGGCGAGCTATTTTAACACAAGGAGCAAAGATTTTAGTCTAGGTACCCACCCATCCAGACCCAGTAACCACCCAATATTTTATCAAACATACAAAAAATATGTGTACAAATTATATAAAATAAAAACAACATTTAACACTTTAACGTACACTATGTTTATTATTTACACAACATTCATTTAAATAACAATATTTTTTTCAAAACATTTGAAGTGAATGCATATTTATTTATAGCCTCTTCCAGATCTATATCAATGTTCCTCTCACATGAAAGTAAAAGTAAGCTTTCCAAACGATTTTGCTGCATAGTGGAGCGTAAACGAGTTTTGATGAGCTTAAGCTTTGAAAATGATCGTTCACTTGAAACAGATGTGGCTGGAATGGTACATAAATACTTGTAAGCAACAAACAAATTAGGGAATGCTGCACATAACCCATATGAGCTAATTAGTTTTAAAATTTGTATTGATGTAAGATTTTTTTCAGCAATTTTTGTTTATGTATTATTATTAGTACTACTATCAGAATCACATGCATCAGTATTTTCTTCAGTAATACTTATTTCATTTTCAGAATTATATAATGATGTAAGATTCAAACTGGATTGCAGACTTTTAAAACTTGAAGCAAATATTAAATATTCATTTTTCAATTCTTCAAGTTGTAAATTTGGAATCCATTGGACCAGTGTTTCAAATAAATCATTGGGAATAGGTTCTCCATTACTTGTAGCCATAAGACGGTCATAGGAAAGAATCGAAAAGTCTTTTAATATATTTCGAGCTCCGTCAAATTTCATTAAGATAGAATTTGTAATTTGATCTAAAATAACAAAATAAACTTCTGTTCTAAATTTATCTAATGGATTTACAATTAAATGTTCTGTTGATGCTTCACCGGCCATTATTTTTCTACGTCGGACATGTACTTCTGGCAAACAGCTTTCAGTAAGACCATTGTCACTTGCAAATGTTTTGGCTTCATTCAATAAATTTTCTGCCTCATGATTTGTCCTTAACTTTTTAATTTGCTTACTTACATTATCTACCATAGTTGAAGCCTGGATAAAATCAATTGCTGGCGATTGTAGGTAGACTGATAATGGAGTGGTATAACAAAATATTATTTTCATTAACTTTAAATTTAGGACAAACGTGAATGAAGATATGATGATATGTAAGTTTTTAGCTTTTGAAGAGCAATCTCGATCTGGTGAATTGGTTAATTCTTCTAAAGTCATCAATAGTACTTCATACTTATCATGAATAATTGAAATTGCTCGATCGTGGGAAGTCCATCGAGTTGTAGAAAAATTTTTAATGCGACAGACTCTTTGATCAGGATAAACTTTTATTTGTTGTTCTTTAAATATAGCAGTACGTTTCCTTGCTCTCATAAAACTTATTACTGATTGCAATTCACCAAAGAAGTTTCTCATACTTGTGCTTTTATCACATGTATCAACAATTACAAGATTTAGTATGTGAGAAAAGCACCAAATATATATGGCTTGAGGATTTTTGTCCTGCATGTATGAACGCACTCCAGAATATTGACCTTGCATACAGACAGCTCCATCATATGACTGAGCACATAAATTATTTTCCCAATCCAATTCGTAAAGATTACAAATTTCGCAAAATAAATCAAACAAACCTTTTCCAGATGCATCACTCGCTACTTTAACTGCGATAAGGCGTTCTTCAGGCTGATGATCATCATTAACAAAACGCAATACAAGTGAAAACTGTTCCAGGTTAGCCACATCGGTAGTTGTGTCTATAATAATAGAAAACACCCGAGCTTTTTTTACTTTTTTTAAAATTTCTAATCGAACTATTTCACCAAGTACATTTAACATTGTATTTTGACTGTCGCTGGAGAGAAATGTTATACGATTTTTTTTTGAAGCATTTGTAATTTTACTTAAATAAGATTTAAGTAAAGTATTATGTTTTGACATTAATTTTAACAATTCTAAGAAATTACCTTGGTTTTTAGAGCTCCAGCTTTCATTGTGTCCTCGAAATGCAGAGTTTTGTCGAGCTAAGTAAATTAAAACATCAAAAATTATTTTTACTATTTCTCTATTTTCTGCAACAATAGAGTTGGGGAGTCCTAATGTGGTAATATTCACTCTCTGATTACTGATATACATGGCTCTTCTAATTTCAGACTGCAAGTGATCTGTTGAACATTCGTGCACTTTAAGTTTGTAGGCAATATGTCTCCAATCATTCGATCCACATTTTGCAAGTTGGTTACACTTGGAATGAGTTGTTCCAAAAAGTTTACATACAATACGATATACTTTGTATGGCAGTGTATGGTAGTGTACATAACAAATGGAGACAAGACAAGACAAGACATCTCCAATTTATACAATTTGTCGATGATTAGTAGTGACCTGCAGTGCCAAATTTTCTGTTAAAGTTGTATATGATCTCAAAACCAAAAAATAAAACGTATGAGTTGTGTCTAATTATTCATAAAATATATACATAAAAATACAATAATACATTTAGTAAATAAAATTAATTTAAGACTTATATTATACTAAGAAATTGTAGTAGGTAATATTAATAATTATTATTCAATAACTTATTGGGTTTTTTTTTTACCTCAATAAGTACCATTATAATTTGTTTATTGTTTAAAATTTGAATTTTTGAAATTATAGACTAATGCAACAATACTATAATATTATAGTATAAAACATGGATAGAAAGTTGCAATGATCTATAATCAAATTATTTTACAGACAGGCAGCTGAAAACATACGGGACATGACTGAAACCAGTGACTTGGCGAGCTATTTTAACACGAGGAGCAAATGTTTTAGTCTACCCACCTACATTTTTGATATTTAGTTGTTATTCAAAAATTAATAAACCACTTGAAATTTTTAAAAATTGTTAATATTAAAATTGTTCTTATAATAATTATAATAAATTATATCAAAACTTTACAATAGTCAATAATGTTATATTGTATAATAGGTCAATAGGTGTACTATTAAAAAGGTGGGCAAGTGGGTGTCGCTCTGCTCTACAGTAGGTTACAATTGGGTCACTGTAATGGATGGTGTTCAATTTGAATTCAAATATATAAAACCATTAAATACGAAAAACGATTCTGAGCGAAAAATTAATCTATCAGCATATGATATTATTAAGTAGGTAGGTGTATTTGATGATTTTATTGTGGTTTAAGTACTTAATTTATTTTTCCATTGTCCATTAGGGATTAGTAGGTACCTAGTACCTACAGGCTACAACAGCAGGTTAAATTCATTTTTGGCAAAAATAATACATTTAATATATGTCATTGTGTGTTGAAAATATAATAATATTAAAGGTACTCTAAACAGCGTTGAAGGTTGAAGCATATACAGTCATACAGACCAAGTACAGGAAATAGGGCTAGTATTGCAGACATGCATTCACCTCGAGAAAGGTCAGGTAAATTACTTGAAGAATAGTTAAAATTATTTTATTGACATTTTTAAATGCACTGAAGTAAAATTGAAATTTTAATACAGGAGTTGTTGTATTAGAGGGTTTGTTGTGTGTTGTCAGTGAAAGATATGAAGATGATTATTTGGATTCTGTAGAAGTGTAGGTACAGTACTACAGTCCCATCACCAATACCTGGGCTATTCTAGGAGCATCAATATGAATGCACCACGGGATTTTGCGGGAGTACTAGTAGTAGCCATTAATAGGCTACCTAATTTTTAAAATGTGTTAGCCTACATGGTTCTTCTTTTTGTTCTTTACAACAAGTGTACATAGATATTTTGTACCATAATAAATTAATTGTTTTTCTATTCATTTTACAGTTATTAAAAGGTAATTGTACAATATAAGTTGAATTATAATGAAATAAACAAGGTTTATTTATTTATTTATTTATTTTTTTTGGGGGGGTGGTTGAGGCTTCGACAACTGAAGTCATTAGCCTGTGGAACTGTGGGGGAGGGTACTGAAGGTTTGGAACACGTGCGTGTTTGTTTTTGGCAGAATTTTTTTAGGAGCACCCGAAGGTATCTGCCATGCCCCGGAGTGGGGGATGGCGTCACTTATTCTCCGGACACCGTGACTTGCCCGGAGAAAAATGCCGCCCGGTGGTCGAGAATCGAACCCGATACCAGCGCCGCAGCCGACGCGTTAGACCGCTCGGCCACCTCGTCCCCCAAAACAAGGTTTAATATGTATTAAATAGTATACTTTTATGTAAAAAAAAAAAAAAAAAAGTGTAAAACAATATTAATATACACATGCTTTTTTTCTTTGTTTTCAAGATCCCAGTCACATGTTGATACAATTTGTCGAGCACCCATTTAATTTAATTATAGACATTTTATAATAGGTATCTAACAACTTACGACTATTATCCAGAAATACTTCAGAAAGATTTATTGTTTTTTATATTGTATAGGTAATTTATTATGTTTATTTTTAATGCATAATACTGTTATATTTAACAAGTATGTTTTGATTCAAAATGTAAATTCATATTGTACGAATATTGAATTTAATATATAAATAATAAACAGAAAGAAAAACCATGAACAATATCATAATATGTTAATGATCTAAATACATAAAAAAACTTTCATAAAATTGATAACTGTATATTATTTTGTATCAAATATATTTTGGAACGTTTTTAGACTGTACTTAAAGCTCTCATATTAGCCCATAAGCGGAAATTTAGTGTACCTACCTAATTACTGGAGGATGACTGTATCATCATATTATATAGATAGAGTATAGGTAGGTTAGGTAAAAAGTATTCCAAACAGAAATGATTAAAAGTCATTAAATTACCTTAATTAGAATTAATTTAATATCTGCTAAAACCAAAATAGACAAGTAATTAATAATGCAGTTTAAAAGTAATTTCTTTACGAAAAATATTATTTAAACTTTAGTTACCTATATAATATAATATGCCTATACCATTCTTACATAAGATTATTAATACTCAAAACATATTTAGGTATTCAGTATAAATGTATAACGGACATATTATATAGATATAATAACCTGTAGGTACCTAAGGTTTTTATTTATAAAACAATCAATTTTATTCCGATTATTTTTACCATATTGAATGTATTTTGAAAATTTCAAGTTTTAGGTAACTATTGTTAGGTATGCCTCAATGGTGTTCCTTATAGTTTATACAATAATATGATAAATATATAATTTGCTTACCTACCAGCTTAGTAGGCACTTATAACATTGTTTAACTGCATATTATAAATCTATTACATTTTTGTAAATTATATTGAAAAGGTTAAATAGGTAACAGTTTAATGTTATTACTTATTAGTAGGCAACGAATTTATATTTATTTATTTATTTACTTGGCATTAAACGGGCAAGGTCCTGTTACAATAAAAAATATTTTACAATCATTATAATAATTAATAAACAGATTACAGATAATATAACAAGTAGATAATAATACTAAAATCTACTAAAAATACAATAATATGCACATAAATAGGTAAAGAAGTATATATTATACAATACATACATTAGAATATAAACATAATATTATGATATAAATTTCAAGTAACGGTTATTCGTTTTTGAATTACAACAAAATAAGAAAATCGATACCTACTTGAGAAATCGAGTGAATATCTAATAATATCTAATGTTGTAAAAATTTAAACTTCAAACGCTCATAAAAATTTAATTTGACTTTCTTATAGACCTTTTTTTTTTGATTAAGGTAGATAACTTTATAAGGAATCTTGTATTACATTTTAAAATCTTAGATTTAAAAGGAACATTTTTAGAAATTTCTAACTCAAAATAAAGGAACTAGTTCTATTTATCGTTCCTAAATAAAGAATATTTTCGTTCGTCAATAGTTTTAATATAATTTGTAGGTAGTAATAAATTGTTTAATTATGTACCTAGTTATTTTGTTTTTAAAATGTTTAATTAGTTTATTTCATACAAATTAACACCGATAGGACCACAGTCACTGACTTGAAATTGTGTAAACATTGTCAATATTATCGTATATTGTCGTATATAGATTTAATATTATAATATCTTATTAATCATGATATTGATTGAATTTCTAAAAAAAAAAATTATAAAAACTTTTGCTATAAAAATTATTAAAATTCCCTATACTTAAGAATAAAGTAACGAAAAAAAATAAATATAGGTAATCGTTCATGTTTCACTAAAAAATGAGCGAAAATCCGATATGTTCCTTCACACGAAAAAGTAGGTAACTACCTACGTTCATGTTAAGTAACTGAAAATTGAACGAAATCACTGGAAATATATAATTTGAACGCTTAAGTACTGCCGCTAACCTATTATCTCCGTTCTACACTTCTACGATATGTCGGAATTTACTAATATAAAATAACAACTTATAAGAACAATTAATTTCTTCCACATTATTCTGGCGATCTGGTGTTATTAGGTAACTCATGAGGTGAGTAACCTTGATTTTCAAGCATTAATTGTAAATAATAAAAAAAATTAAATTTACAAACTGTTCTTTACTATACCTAGTCTTATGACTTGTCTCTTATGAATTATTCATTAGTTATGAGTCATACTTATGACATAACTTATGACTTATGAGTTAAATATTAATGTAATGTAATACCTAATATGATTTATGATACATATTCAAATTAAATTAATCATTTGTTAGAGAAAAAACAATACGTTTAGTATAAAATAAGTTTAATATAATTTATAATGTTATTTTAAATTACCGCCACAGAGGGGGTATCTAGTAGACCAAGTGAGATTTTACGCAAAAGGGGTAATTTAGATCCCCGGCTAGGATGTTGTCAACTAGTTCCCTATGGTTATTTAGATCCCCTGTCATTTAGATCCCGTATTGTCATTTAGATCATGGGGATCTATTTAGATGGTGACCTAGGTGTCCGTTCACCTGCTGCTCTATGCAATGTTTACACTTTTATACGATAACAAACAATGATAAATACATATTATATAGGAGCGTCTAAATACAGGAATGCACCTTATACATTCTGCGCATGCGCGTAATTTTTTTCCACTATCATCATGTTACGCTGTTATCAATGCATCATATCAAATCACTAATCAGTTTAAATAGTATAATACGAAAATCATATTACGGAATACTGAATAGTATATTAATACTTTAGAGCACGGTCTTGGAAGATATCTTGAATCTTCTAAGACCGTGCTTTAGAGTAATAAAACTAAAGAACAAAAATAATACATACCATTCCAAACAGAATGGCCAGAATGTGTCGACATGTAGTATTGTAGTCATAGACAAGTATATATAATATATATCATATTATGATTGTAGTAAATAGTAATCATTTGAGCAATTCATCATCATTCATTTTGATGTATCTGCCTTACAAACACATTTTATGGTAGAAATGTAGTAATCAAATGCCTAGTAAGTGTAAACTTGGTAGAAAATTGATTTTTACAAATATCACAATTAAATTCCATTTCTATTGTATTTAAAATAATTAAATGCAAATATTAGCCACTTTATACTTTATACTATTATACACTTTACACCTGTCATTAACAGCAATAACTGTATATGATGAGATGGCTTTTAATAATGTTTATTTATATCTACATTTTACCCAATTATCAATATAAACAAATCATAAACTGGACTTTCAAAATGAATTACCAAAAGGCTATTTATTAAAATAAATGTCTTATTGAGTATTAACAATACAATTCACAAATATCTTAAATATAAAACTTCAATATTATCTATGTAAATAATATTATCTTAATAGTTAATACTTAAACTACATGAAGTACAACCAACAACAACATTTTTGAGCTGTTGTGTTTCATATTAAGAGGACATTTATTATCTACGAGTGTGAAGTTGGGTGACCAAGGATAGGTGACTAATTTTTTCGGGTAGCTAGTGATAAGAACACTTGTATTCTCGGTTGCATTACGGTATTTTCTAGGCGCCCAGCAATTATATTGACGTTTGTATGGTCTACTTCCATTTCTAACCACGAGATAGCAGCAAAGGATTTGTCACAAAATATTTTGTTGTCTCTTTATTAAACCCTCATAAGTATTATAAAATGGCATCCCAGAGCCCAGGACATAGGATTATACACGACAGGTCGACAGCCGTACAAAGCGTAACGTATACGCGCCCGTGGTTTTTATTTTTTTTGACCGTGTTCCGGAAGAGTCGACGGACTTAACATATATATTCGGAAAGCCAGGAAAATTGTCTACCCGAAAATATAAATTCCAAGAACCACCGGGCTTCTTAAGTAGCAGAACTTAGCTCATGAAAGCGCCAGGTGAACAATGCCGGTATGACGCTTGACGTAGACGCGCCCGTGGTTTTTATTTTTTTTGACCGTGTTCCGGAAGGAGTCGACGGACTTAACATATATATTCGGAAAGCCAGGAAAATTTATATTTTCGGGTAGACAATTTTCCTGGCTTTCCGAATATATATGTTAAGTCCGTCGACTTCCGGAACACGGTCAAAAAAAATAAAAACCACGGGCGCGTCTACGTCAAGCGTCATACCGGCATTGTTCACCTGGCGCTTTCATGAGCTAAGTTCTGCTACTTAACAAGCCCGGTGGTTCTTGGAATTTATATTTTCGGGTAGACAATTTTCCTGGCTTTCCGAATATATATGTTAAGTCCGTCGACTTCTTCCGGAACACGGTCAAAAAAAATAAAAACCACGGGCGCGTATACGTCAAGCGTCATACCGGCATTGTTCACCTGGCGCTTTCATGAGCTAAGTTCTGCTACTTAAGAAGCCCGGTGGTTCTTGGAATTTATATTTTCGGGTAGACAATTTTCCTGGCTTTCCGAATATATATGTTAAGTCCGTCGACTCCTTCCGGAACACGGTCAAAAAAAATAAAAACCACGGGCGCGTATACGTTACGCCTCGTACGCGAAACAGTCACCTGGGTCTCTCGTGGGTTATGTACTATTACTTAAGAAGCCCGGTGGTTCTTGGAATTTATATTTTCGGGTAGACAATTTTCCTGGCTTTCCGAATATATATGTTAAGTCCGTCGACTCCTTCCGGAACACGGTCAAAAAAAATAAAAACCACGGGCGCGTCTACGTCAAGCGTCATACCGGCATTGTTCACCTGGCGCTTTCATGAGCTAAGTTCTGCTACTTAAGAAGCCCGGTGGTTCTTGGAATTTATATTTTCGGGTAGACAATTTTCCTGGCTTTCCGAATATATATGTTAAGTCCGTCGACTTCTTCCGGAACACGGTCAAAAAAAATAAAAACCACGGGCGCGTATACGTCAAGCGTCATACCGGCATTGTTCACCTGGCGCTTTCATGAGCTAAGTTCTGCTACTTAAGAAGCCCGGTGGTTCTTGGAATTTATATTTTCGGGTAGACAATTTTCCTGGCTTTCCGAATATATATGTTAAGTCCGTCGACTCCTTCCGGAACACGGTCAAAAAAAATAAAAACCACGGGCGCGTATACGTTACGCTTTGTACGGCTGTCGACCTGTCGTGTATAATCCTATGTCCTGGGCTCTGGGATGCCATTTTATAATACTTATGAGGGTTTAATAAAGAGACAACAAAATATTTTGTGACAAATCCTTTGCTGCTATCTCGTGGTTAGAAATGGAAGTAGACCATACAAACGTCAATATAATTGCTGGGCGCCTAGAAAATACCGTAATGCAACCGAGAATACAAGTGTTCTTATCACTAGCTACCCGAAAAAATTAGTCACCTATCCTTGGTCACCCAACTTCACACTCGTTATTATCTCCGTCTTACAAATATAAAACATGGAAAAATTGTGTGTCCACAATAATATATTTTACTCTGTAATTAGATAATTATCTAGGGCATATCTGAGGCTTTTATTGATATTTTTATTAAAAAGCAAGTTATGAACATTTTTGAACAGCACATTTTAAAATGACCATAACTTACTTAAAAATAATAAATATATTTTATAAGACTTGAATTCACTCTAATTTTAGATATTACAGTGTAAAATGTATTATTTTGAACATAAAATTTACCATGTTTTATGTTTGTAAGACTGAGATTATTTTTTCAATTATTTTTGATAATATGCAACTTATTGAAATCTAGAATTTAAATACTGGTTAAAACTTAAAAGAATATAAATTAAACAATAAAATAAAACAAAAATATATGTAATACACTAATACAATTTTCGTATTATATTGATTAGTTATTTGATATGATGTATTGATAACAGCGTAACATTAGTGGAAAAGTGGAAAAGAATTACGCGCATGCGCAGTATGCATAAGGTGCATTCCTGTATTTAGACGCTCCTTATTATATACCACGATGTAGAGAAGAGAAGGTGATAACACTCTGCTTCATCGGGAGAAAAAAAGTGGCTTATTTTTCGACGGCAATTTTGTAGTGGGACCAATTTTCCCCCCAAAGTACCAACTAGATTCACTTTCCTATCAGAAAAAGTACTATTGAAGAAAATCGAAGCATTTTTACTGTCCTAAAAGGTGATGACAGACAAAAAAATAAAAAAAAAACACACATCATTGTAAAATCAATATATATCCATCGATCAGCTCAGAATCTAAAAATGTCTTTTGGCAAAACAATAGGTATGCAGGTACTGCATGATATTGCAGTCTACATAAGTTGTTTTAAATGTTTAGATATTTAAATGCATGTGAAGTATTTATGTTCCGGACACGCAACGTCATTTCTTTTTGCAACCGACTGGCTCCAATAAGTATACTAAGCTCATTATTAAAACAGTCCAAGGATATTCAAATTTTCCACTGATATTTTTTTGGTAAATTTTTTTTAAGTCCAAACCTATTATTATTGGTTAAATATAAATAAAATATTACGACAATTAGGTAAACTTATGTTTTTCTTGTGAAAACCCTGGTTATTTATTTATAATTGTTTAATAAATTATCTGTTTTTATAATACTGAATATATTTCAATGCTGCAGCATATTATCGACGTGACTTGACATAATATTTGACCTAAGAATACTGTTTCTTAAGTTAATAATATCAAGTTTTGACGTGAAAATTATGATAACCGTAAAAGTGTACCCCACCCCACAATCGATGTAAAACAGGACAATTTTTTAGATCCGACGTGTATATATCAATATAGTTTTATGCATAGGTAATAGGTATACACTATACATATTTGTTTTATAAAATAAATATATTTAAGTGACAACAAGGTCACTATTGATTTGTTAAATGTCTGGTGATTATTCATGCAATCTGGCATTAGTATTCTATCATTTTGCAATGCCCTCCCTATAAAAACAATGAAGTCGACCACCCTAGTCACATACTTCCCTAGAGCAGGACTGCCACCGGCTGACTATTTTCACTATTCTAGACTTTTTTTTTACTTTTTTACAAGTTTCTGTACTATTTTCACCTTTTCGATGGTTCTAACCATAATATTTATATCACATATTCACATAATGGAATTGCGATATTTTTTATTCAAACTTAAGAATTAAAAAAAAAAATTAAATTGCTTTGTTAAATTAAATAAATAAAAATATTGATAACTTAAATAGTAATATAGTATAATATCCCTCGACTTGCAAGGGCTATGCAATCCCAATGTTTTGAGGTAGTTGTCGCCATTTGCCTCAACGGCAATGTTTACATTTTATCGTAATATTTAAAGTATATAATAATAAATAATCATAGATATTATCTTCTAAGTATTAAGTATATAACACGATGTAGAGAAGAGAAGGTGATAACACTCTGCTTCATCGGGAGAAAAAAAGTGGCTTATTTTTCGACGGCAATTTTGTAGTTTAATATTTTAAATAAAATCCACCGTGAGCACCACAACCTTCGAAGGCCGGTTGTTATTCAATAATAGCATTATAACCAGTATGTAATTATGCATTATTTTCTTTTAAATCGTAATTTATAAATAAATTAATATTTTATTTAAGATGAAAAATACAGTTCAATATCCTATAAAAGTTCATACAACAAAATGTCAAATACCTAGTTTTTAATGTAATTTTTTAGCTTTACTTATATTATATTTGTTTTTAATTTAAATTTTATATGTTTAATTTGTCTCAATTGTGTACAATGCTCATGTGTATAAAACATTTTTAAGTAAATGTTTATTTTCCATATAGTTTTGAGTCTTGTGACCATAAATTATATCCTGATTTGGGTAGTAATTTTAAATTTTTTATAAATTATACAAATTTCAATAATAAACTAGATTTATTATCAACATAAACAAATACCTATGTTATTTAATTAAAATTATAATTATATCACAATGACATAATCAGTTGATGGAAACATGAAACTTAAGCTTAAATATGTTATAGGAATATTATAATAAAGAAAAAAAAGGGGGTCAAGTGGATGTCGCTCCGCTGCACAGTAGGCTACAAGTAGATCACTGTACTATAATGGATGGTATTAAATTTTAATTCAATGATATAATGTATAAGAAAAACGATTCTGAGCGGAGACGGTATGTCAGTCTAGGATATTTTAAATTATATTGATATTGTTATTATACGGTAGCTGCTAAGTTGAATTAATATTATTCATATTATTTAATTATTAACCTAAAATTATCAGTGATGCTATAAAAATATTATAATATATACTTTTACTCGTTAAAATTGATTTTAATATGTAATTCCGTCCAAATTTGAACTTAAAATGTCTATAAAAAATAACTGTGTTTAAATATTTTTTAGATTTTTTGAATACAGTATGTACTATTTATTAGAATCTTTATTTTAAATTTTCAATCCTTAGTTAAGAAAACTGAACATTTTATAATTGTTTGATTACAATGATTGATAATTTTCGAGATTTTGATAAATGTTGTCAAAATTCGAACTTTAAATGATTATAAAAAATGTGTGCCTATGTATTTTTAATATTTTTCAATTGCTATTGTAATAATATATCAGGAGCCTTGTATTAAATTTTCATTATTTTTGGCCCAACAAATAAAATGTAATTGATATTTATATAAAAAAAACTAAAAAATTTGAAAATTGAAAACGTCCATAAAAAGCTGAAAAACAGTCAAAGTATATTAAAAATTAGATGGTGTATAGAAATAGCTTATATAAACATTCAGTGAAATTTTCATGCATCTACAGTTATTCGTTTTTGAATTGCAACAAAATAAGAAAATCGCTACATGAGAAATCGAGTGAATATCTAATCTTGTACAAATTTGAACTTAAAATGCTCATAAAAATTTATGTTGACTTGCTTATAAACATTTTTTTATTGATAAAATTAGGCAAACTTATGAGGAATCTTGTATTACATTTTCAAACCTTAGATTTAAAAAGAAAAATTTTTATGAATTTCTAACTCAAAATAAATTGCACATTTTCGTCATTTTTACGTATTTTGTCAAAATTTTAACTTTGATTACCTATAAAAAAAATTGTGACTACGGATTTTTAATATTTTTCATCTGCCTTTGAAACTATATATTAGAAGCCTACTATTAAATTTTCAAGATTTTTTACCCAACAAATAAAATTTTATTGACATTTATAGAAAAAAAAACTAAAAAAGGGGGTCAAGTGGATGTCGCTCCGCTGTACAGTAGGCTACAAGTAGATCACTGTACTATAATGGATGGTATTAAGTAGTATATATTTGCCGATCCTAGGACCGCCACCGCCACCGCCACCGCCGCAGATGCCACCGCCACCACCACCCCCCCTACACACCGCTCAGCCATAGATCAGGCCGCCGCCACCGCCACCTCTCCTCTTCACCGCCACCGCCACCGCCACCGCCACCTCTTCCCTTCACCGCCACCACCACCGCCACCGCCCACTTCACCGCTCAGCCACCGCCACCTCCTCTACTCACTTCTCAGCCATAGATCAGGCCGCCGCCAACACCACCGCCACCGCCCACTTCACCGCCACCACCACCGCCACCTCTCCTCTTCACCGCCACCACCACCACCTCCCACTTCACCACCACCGCCACATTGCCACCGCCTCCTTGTTATTTTCCTAAAAATTGCAACAGGGTGGTCCAAGATTCTACGAATTATTTATAAAGCATATTATATATACATGTAAATGCTAAACACATTATATACCTAATCCCCACTACCAAACACATTATACATAAACCCCACTACATACCATACATGGTTTAACAATTAATACTCGATCGTGTGAATATTCAGTCACAGTTTTGATTTAACAGTGTCAAGTTGTAAGTCTCAGTTTTGCTATAACAGTTTTAGTATGGCAGGATCAATAAGTGAAATGAAACGGGTATACAATTATGTTGCACCTATATCTCCACATGAACTCATGGATTGCTCTAATTTTACAATAGACTTTGAAAATCGCAAATTCTTGAACGTCGGATTCGATCCAAAAGATCAGTTCAATATCGTTTTGCAAATAATTACACCGTCACGGTATGTAAAAATTTCATCAGACTTCTTGAAACGAATTTATTCAGTCATGGGCCATGTTTTGTCACACGTTCTCGATCCTGTTGTAAAATATAAAAAAATTATTTTTTTGGAAGATGAAGTCGCTTTGCTTACAAGTATGGTATATAAAGGAGAGCATGTGTTGGTTATAGAGTCAAAAAAAACAAACGGATGTAGAATCATATTAAGTCGTAGAGATCTTATGACAATTCAAGATTTAGAGTGGGCCATTTTTGAAACAATTTCAAGAAAAAACGATATCGTAAAACCTATTATTTTAAATCAACTCGAACAAATATCCGAATACTTTAATACTGATTTTAATATTGATAAATCTATGACACTGGAAGAAGTAAAAACAATAATCAAAGGAATTCATATCGAGTTAATCGCAAAGCATGTACCGAAGCACAAACATAGTTTTATAAGCCAGATCAAATTATTCGCAACTGAACAGCTAGCTATCAATTGGATGACGAAGAATTTTCCAAAAGTAAGAATATATATATATAAAAAAATTCAAAAAAAATTTAACATATGCATTCAATTAGGCTGTGGATGAAAATAATGATGATGATGATGATTATGATGAACTGATAAAATTTCTCCCGCCTAGCCAGAGGAGGCCTGAAGCAGACGATTTAAAGGTAATAATATATATAACTTTTTTTTATTATGATTACTTATTTTCTATTTATTTTAGTATTATACGGAGACCTTTGACATGGAAATGCTGCAGCCATCCCCACCAAGATACTCAAGTATGTCTCCATTAATGACATATAACGAAGACGATTTATCACAGTCACGAGTAATTTAAAATTAAAATAATAAAAATATTTAAGTATTAAATGTAATTTAATTTTTAGGCAGCTGACGAGGAGAGAAGGTTCAAGGAAATAACCCATTCGATGAATCCTGCTAAACTTCGGAAAATTAAACCAAAGGTAATATACATAAAAATATAATTTGTATGATGAATAATCATTCATTTTTCATAGGCTTTTGATGAGAACGACGGTCCGACATATTTTAACAGACGGCCATCATCCCCACCATCTCTGTTCAACTGCAAGTCAGCAAAACCATCTACTCAGTGTATTACACCATTATTTTATTAATAATGATAATAAATATTCTATATATCATAACTTGTTTTATTTTCTTATACATATCCCCACCATGTAACTTACTGTAGAGTAGGGATTCACTCCTACTCTTAACGAGCGCTCGGTGACACTGATTAAAAGGGTGACACAGACTAATTTCAATACAGTCGTGAGTCTTCCGTCAAACGAGTCGTGTGCGTACCCCGATTGTTAACTTATTTCGAGACAGTTTTGAACGTATCTAACAAAAAATGGCTAATAATCTGATCGATTGTACTACATTCTTTATTGATAGCAATATTTTTATAAATATAGGATTAGATCCTGATTTTTTGTTTAATTGCGTTATATGCATCTCAAATAACTCGCAGTGTGTTAAAATGAGTGTTGAAGTCTATAAATTACTAATTCATATAGCTTTTAACCACATAAATTTTTCACTACCATCTCATTTAATGCTGAAGGAGTTTATATTGGCCGCAATTGTTAAATACAACGGTGACAACGTTCTCTCAATAAAGTGTTTGCAACAGGATCAACATGTACAACTAACTAAAGCAAATGTTTCAAGGATCATACAATTAAGTGATGCCGTGGAAGAAGTTATTCAGATGAAAAATATATACACACGGCCTACTGTATTAGCTCAGTCCTTTGATATTTCAATGTATCTTGGAAAGGAAATGCCGTTACCCAAAGACACAAAAATAAGCGAAGCTGAAGATTATTTATACCGCATCGATGTCCAAGAATTGAAAAAACAACTTAAGTTAACTAGTCGTTGTTTCGTAGCAGATTTGAAAATTAAAGCAGTCAAACAATTGGCAAGGGGATGGTTAGCTTGTTCGATCGAAATTGAGGTAATACGATTTTATTTTTACATATTATTTTATATTAAAGAAAACAATTTTTTTTAGTCTGAAGTAACCAGACCGAGGACAAGGGCATTCGTAGCACGTGAAACCGCAAAAGCAGCCCGGAGATTAAGTTTTCGTTAAGAATGTAATATTTTATTGTAATATGACATTTTATTATTATATAATAAAAAGAAAAAACATGATATTTTAAAAAAAAAGTATTTTTTATTTTACAAATTATTTACAATTTCCTTACATCACCATTAAATGGACTATAAGTTATAATTTGATCGTGTAAGATGAGGCAATATGCTGCAGTCTTTGCTGGAATAGCTTTGTCTGTTTCGAACTCGATGCGTAAATCTACAGTCGATGATTTTACATTGTCGTTCTGTCGTGATAAATCCACGACTATGATTGGTACAAATTGTTGGAAAATGTTTTTTGCAAGTAGAGGCTCGCTATATTCTCTCTCGTAGTATGATTTTTGGAATTCGGCATACGCTTTGTACAATATAGCTGTAACGTTGTTTGTGAAATCTGCACGGAAATCTTCATATGGATATACTTCAGAGTTCAGGTGTACTTTAAGGTTTTTCAGGTAACAGTGATCGAACCGTCCCGACGGATTAAATAAATTATTTTTTCGATCTGTTTGAAATCCAATTAATGCAAATCTAGGTTTCTCAAGCAAACTGCTTGATTTAACAGTCCATGAATGAGAAGTGTTCTGAGGGAGAACTGGATATTCGCACAAGTCCCAATTTCTGAACGCACATGCTAGTGGTTTACGAGAGTCCAATACTTTTAACAGTTTAATTTTTTCTTTGTCACTCACCCTAATAACGGGCATCTTCCAAATAATTTTACTCAGTTCAATCGCTACTTTTTTAAGTTTTTCTTTACTTTCATTTGCTATGGTTCCCGAAACGTACAACGCATCAAAGTCTGTAGATGATCTGTTTAAAATTATTTGTTGGTTGCAGTTGAGTAGTATTTTTTTATAATCTTCACAAAATCCAAACAAGTGTTTGAGTGGGATACAACCAGCAAATTTGTTATTCAACATGAAATGTTTATTTTCACTGGCATCCATATCTACATCCCAAGCAGCATTCTGTAGATTGTTCAATTCATTGAGAGTGTGTGAGCAGAAACCTTTAAGACTCGAAGATATTCCAGGAGATTTTAATTTTTGTATTTCCACACCGTTAATTTCATATCGGATTTCGGAAAGCAAAAACGCTAAACCATTGTTGTTAAAATTTATTTCGTTCGCATATGATGCAACATCTGTCGGTATATTCAATTTACCTTCAATATAAATATAACTCTCACAGGGCAGAGTATATGCGTCCATATTTTGAATAGATATTCTAATTTCATCGTTATTGGATAAAGCTGTTGAAGAATAAGGCAGGAAAGAGTGGTACTGCATTTGAGTTATTTTACATTCATCGTCATATCCACCGGCTACGTCCAAATACATATCATCCATGACTATAGAACTTTTAAAGACCGTAGAAACGATAGATTTTGTTTGGTTAGTTTGAACGGAGGACGTCTTGACGTATTAACCTTGGTAGTAGTACTGTAGGGACTCTTGATCACATTTCTTTTTATATAACTATTGAACTTAATAGCCATCTTTATGTTTAATTTGTATACGAACTGTGATTGGCTCCCCTCTCAAATTGATTAAATTATTATCTTGATCTCTCAATACTATATTTACTTTACTTATAGACGAAGAATTGAGCCGGTAGAAAACTAAATGTTTCGGAACTTCAATGATTTTATGTCCTGGCGGTGAAGAAGGGAAAAACTCGTGTATCGTCTGGCTCGGTATACTATTACTGAATGAACCAGAAATTAGATTGCAATCGATTTTTATACAATTGACTTTCATTATGTTCACTATCCGTTCAAATTCGTGTAATGTCTTGGCAGAGTAAACTTTATTTTCAAAACCTAATATTTTCGATATATTATGTTCAATAGTGAAATCAACATCATGACTACACGTCATTGAACATTTCAATGTGCTACCGTCGGCCTTGAGTTGAAACAATGTAACATGATTCGGTAACAGTTTTTGAATCATCGATTCCAAATTTATTATTTCGTACGATCCTGTAGGTATAATCACTGTTTTACATTTCCCAAGCGAATCACGAAATCCTATTGTATTACAATCTGGTTCCACGTTTGGTATAGAATTATTTGTCTGTAGGCTTAACAGACATAGCTGCGAGGTGTTTTGTACTTCCAACGGTGGGAAAATATCACATGACATTTCGCTTGAATTACCATTTAATGTTATTGTGTACATGATAAAAAATTCAAACACAAATGTCCGCAATTATATGTGTTATAACGTTGATGCCTATTGTAATTATATTGTATCGTACATCCACTAAGGTACGACTGTAGTTCTAATGGAGGTGGTAAATTACCAAAACTGTCGTAGTATGTAACTTGTTTTC
>JANEHU010003968.1:0-20735 GCA_027563435.1 Nasonovia ribisnigri
TTTCTAAAGTAAATCCACTTCCACGCGATTTATATTCCTCCTCCTCTTTCAACAACTTTATATAAGCCCTCTCAATGATCGTACTAATGTCACTATCCCAAAAAAGTTCTACCGCTGAAGTCTGGAATGCCCGGTTCTCCGACGAGTTTGGTACGTTGGGCCGGTTGTATGTTGCCTCGAGCTTAAGATTAAATTTAATCGCCCCTTGCTGAACGCGTGTTTTTAATATTTGATTTAGCTCGGGCTCGAGCGATCGGAGAAACTCGGTATAAATTACTGAATTATTAACATTTTTGGCATAGTACCAAACTATTTTTCTGCTTGATGAGGACGAAATCTCAACGAAACCGGAGGACTGCATTAGACTCATGCGTGCCTTTTTTGCCCTAGCAGCTGACATAGTATTTGCGGCGGAAACACGTTTGCCCTTATCAGCCGTAATGTAATCTTTAAAAAATAGATAAAAATAGAGTCAGCGGGTCTTTTAAATTGAACTAATTCGCGATGGATAAATAAAACTAACCTGTAATATTATCATCCAAGTCCTGAGTTTCATCAATCATGCGAATATCGTTATCGGATGGTGAATTGTTGAAAGCCGTGTTTGATCCACCGGCCGGGGCGTCGGGAACAAATATTTGAGGAGCAATCTGAATATAACCATGTGGAGTAGACGAAGGTGCGAACTGTATAACACTTTGTCGTTCTGGTTGTACAACGATAGGTGTAACTGGTTGACGATGAGCCGGAACAGAGCCTTGGAAATAAAAATATATTAGATATAGATAAAGTTCTAACTTTAATATTGTAAAATCTTACTTTGATAATTTTCAGACACTTCCGCTAACATTTCATCATACCCATCATTCATTAAAATATTCGTGCAGCCTATTATTAACATTCTGATATGATGGACATGCTGATAGGTCTGGAACCACTTCGGTTGCAAGACGTTGTGGTCGAGCGCGTGCAACAGCTTATAAAATAAATATTGAAATAAACATTAATTTTCATTCGACCCAATTAATAAAATTAAACTAACCTGTATCATCTTGGTAATTTTCAAGCACTCCCGCGAGCATTTCATCATTACCATCGTTAAAATATTCGTTCAGCCTATTATTAACATTCTGATTTGATGGACCTGCAGCTAGGTCTGGTACTACAATATTCGGGGCGACCTCAATTACATATCGTTGTGGTCGAGCGCGTGCAACACCTTATAAAATAAATATTGATTTAAAAAATAAATATTGAATTAAATATACATACCATGTACATTTTTTAAATGTCTATTGAGATGCGTCTTGTAGCTTAATGTCGACGCGCAGATAGTGCATGGGAAACGAACGCCATCGTGATTTCTTTGGTGAGCAGACAAATTGCGTTTAGCTGTAAACGTGGATAGACACTGCCCGCATTTAAACATTTTTAAAATTATATAGGGTAAATAGCACAATAAAAAATAAAAACGAATAAAAATTAAACACACTGAGTTAGATGTGAATAATGTTGAACAGAATATAAGCAGTTAAATAAAAACTCGATACAATATTTTAATGTCTTAGTTCGCAAACGAAATATATACGTGTACAACCGTGAGAAAGTACAAAGGCACTGTTCGCATTTAAAGACTGTCTGATCGTTAATAACGCATATGACAATGGTCAAGTCAAATAATAGTTTTTTTTTTTTGTATACATATCAAGATTTATGCTGTGGTAGCAATTTTATACCACCCGTAAGACGATGTAATTTGTTTCTCTTAAACATGATACCCATGATAAATATTAATGTACTGTTACTGCATTTATGAACGTACTTGCTTAGCGATTATTTTATAGTTTTATAATTTTTATAAAAATGTCGTACAACAACAGCCAAGAATCTACCATCAATACACAGGACATCTCAAAAGGCTTTATTGAATTTTTAATGAATGGAGAGTTGGATGAAATGGTAAGTTTAATTACATATAATATATATATATATATTAAAAATGATAAATTTTGTAGCTATCAAATACACCGAGACGGGTTTATTACAATAATTTACTCAGCCCAGAAGAAAATATTTCAGTAGACGAAGTTAGTATGACATAATATTGTTTAATATTGTAGCATTTACCTTACCGACGTTATATTTTGCTGTTATAGACTAGAAACGATGTTGACGAGCATATATCTAAAGATTGTATACACCGAACAAATGGTATGTTCATTTTATTATTTTGTTAATTTTGTATAAAATATTTACTATGATAGATAAACCAAATCAAGTCAACTTTTGGGGCGGTGAAGAAGCTGACGATATATGTCTTAAAGCATTAGAAAAATATATTTGGGGTGAAGACTTTGCAGAAGGTGACGAAATGCTATTAGAAGCTTGTATTGAATATAGTACCTAATATATATTTGTAAAATAAAAATTCATAATAATAAAAACTCTTGACAATTATTTATTAATCTATAATTTTTTACATTAGAAACATATGTTATATAGGTAATTATAAATCTTCGTCAGATAAAATATCCGGCGAAAACGTTGTTGACATTTCTTCACCAGATGAAAACTCCTCTGGCATTTCTTCGTCGTCACTACTATAACTAATATATATTTTTTTTCATGTTAGAAAATAATAATATTAATCACTTTATTAAACTTACATTATTTCATCTATCATTCTGAAAACTTCGTCCAAATCTGTTGGTAGAGGTCTAACTTGTGGTAAAACACTAAACACCAAATATGGTAAATGAAATAATAATGATAATAAAAATAACATAAAACTTACGGTACAAATAAAAATGGTATCTCAAATTAATTTTCGTAATTTCGACGGTTGAATCGTAGTATATTTATAAAATAATAACAAAACACTGCTGTTAATGAATACATTGTAAATATTAAATAACTCGTGTTACTCCGGTGTACCTTTTTTGTAAAAACGTATGTGCATACTGATTTAATAAGATAATGTATCATTATTTTAATTCAATTTGAAATGGAAGGGATTTTAAGTATGGGAATTCTGGATAATAAAACCAAGCAAAAAATAGCTATATATATATAAGTGGTAACGGTTATGCTTAATAAACAATTCCATGCAAAATCTTTGACCACCCAGTTACAATTATGTATATAGGGAATTAGGTAATATATATATATATGATGTGTGTTTAGTGTGCGCGTACTGTATATACGTATATAATGGATCAGAGGTGTTGTGACGGCGGCACGATCTAAGGGACGCGAGTAGATGAGGTGTGGTGGCGGGTGATCTTAGGCCGGGCGGTAAGTAGCGGGGCGGCGGCAGCAGTGGTATCGACTGAGCGGCGGCGGCTGTCCATGTTGGCAGGGAGAAGGGTGGTGGGGGAAATACATGTCGCACACGTGAGCGATGTGCCGCCGGAGGTCAGTGGTCAGGAGGGTCAGCGGTCAGGAGGGCCAGTGGTCAGGAGGGTCAGCGGTCTGAATCCCCTTTTTAATACTACTGACACGCTTAGAAAACTCGAGTGCTACGTATCCGTAGGCGAATCCATAATAGTGGATAAAGTGGTACTCTCAACAGTAGTGGCAACGGTGGGATCACCACCTTAGTCACTCACAACAAGTGAATGAAAGACTAGTAGCTGTACGAGAAACTGTGATGACTACAGGACAACAACTTTTTTTATTAATCGAAGAAATATTTAAAGAAATGAACATTGATTGGAAAATACATCTTATAGGCCAATCTTATGATGGATTGGCATCAATGAGAGGTGTGTACAATGGTCTCCAGGCAATAATAAAACAACAAAATCCTTGTGCAACTTATGTTAGATGCTGGGCACATCGATTAAGTCTTGTTATTGTAGATGCTGTTAGCAGTTTTACTGAAGCCAGAGATTTATTTGGTAATTAGAAACTCTCTATGATTTTATCAGTAGTAGTAAAAAACGAATGAGTCTATATTCTGAATACCAAACTAAACGTTATCCTGGTAAACCTTTACGTAGGTTGAAAAGGGTCGACACTACGAGATGGTCATCACTAGGGAACGGATTTTATTGTAATATAAAAATCAAAATATGTACATAAATATGTAAAAAAAATATTAAAATATATAAAAAAAATTTAAAAAAGTATATCGAAAAAACGTATTAGTAGATATTAAAAATTACAAAAAAAATATTTTATAAAAGAAAGTAATACAAACGATGTAGGTATATAAAACTAGTATTATTCTGGAACATAACAATGCGAAACAACATATTGTTGAAGGTTTGCAAATTAAAAATTGCGACGGTTTGGTCGGAGAATACTCTTATATTGACTAAACGACCGTTCTACGTCAACAGATGTGATCGGGGCGTAATTCATATTCACTATATCAGAAGGAGTGAATTCAATGTCCAGAGAGCCCTGTTGATTTTTACCAATTAAAATATCTCTGATAATTTTAATTGTTTGAAATCCAGAATTTTTTCTATAAATGCCATTTAGATAACGATAACATTTGGTGGTCGTCAAAAATTATTAATCTTGTTAATTTAGACGAAGCAGATAATGTTTAAAGTCGTCGAAAATTAAAAATCACTAAAATACATCAAAAATTACTAAAATATGTACAAAATATGTATTTATTTACCAAATATGTAAAAATATGTATTTATACCAAAATATGTAAAAATATGTAAAATAAATTTGGGTTTATTTTAATTAGAATGATCTAAATCGTACACATTTTTTATCAGATTAAAAATATCTCATTTCAATAAAAATATGTATTTACAATAAAATCCGTTCCCTAGTCATCACATTCTACTGCACTGCAAACTTTATTTTACACATATGACTCAATTTTAGATACATTGAACTACTTGCAAAATGACATTTCTTCAGATCGAATATGTTGTGTAAAAGCTAAAAGTTTATATGAATATATGTTATCAGAACGCTTTGTTTTAACTGCGTTGACATTCATTTTTGCAAGGGAAAAATATTGATTTACTGGCCGCTGTTTCATATGTGAAAAGTGTTGATAAAAAAATTCAGAAGTGAAACGGAATTTCAAGTCTTGTTGAAAGAAAAAGAAGAATTTATAACATCAAAAAATGATGAGTTTGATATTACTCCTCTTATTCAAACTCGCGTGAGACGTAAAAAAGTTATGGCCGGAGATATGGCATTAGATGAACAGCCAAGTCAAAATCCAATTCAAAATTTTAAAATCAACACTTACATCACTATTATAGACATTATTAATACTCAACTATCAGAGAGGTTTAATGAAAGTTCAATACCTTTGATCAAAGATTTAGCTCTTTTTCAAAAGAAACGATTGGTAGAAATAACAAATTCAGGAAAAATTCCTACTGATGCATTTAATGGTTTCGAACAAGTATATGGGAAATTTATAACTGCAGCAGATTTAAGAAGAGATTATATCCAATTTGCAAGTGTTTATATGGAATTAGAAAAATCTGTAACCCTACTAAACAAATTACACAAACAAAATCAAGACATTACAGATGTACTCTATTCTGATACAGAGAATGAACAAGATAGTGACGATGATAATTTTCACGGTGAAAATGTAGGAACTATACACACATTATACAATGTATGCTGTAAGACAGGATTAAATTATGTATTTCCTGCACTATACATAGTTCTTAGCATAGCTCTAACACTACCAATATCAAGTGCTTCGCCAGAGAGAGCGTTTTCAAAATTAAAGCTGATCAAAACACGTCTTCGAAGTACTATGTGCGAAGATAGGCTTGAAGGACTGATGATAATGTCTTGTGAAAAGGATGTTCCTGTTGATCCAGACAACATTATAAATGAGATGGCATCATACAGTTCAGTCTTAATAAAACTGTTAATTTAATTTTATGATTTAATAATAGGAAATAAAATATAATTTGTTATCTATCGACTATCATTATAATTATTAATATTATTTGTTATTCTTTAATTAATTAAAACCTAAAATATATAGCATTTGATTACTATTTACTATTTATTTTGTTTGCATACTATTATTCAGTGATTTATTTGTTTCTTTATATTACTATAAAACAGGACATGGTCTAAAATCAACAAAAATGTATTTCGTGTACCTAGTTGGCTAGTTAACTTATAACTAAGAGTACTTGATATTTTCCAAACGCTTTATACATTGGATTGGATGGCTGTACCAACACGTAGTTTGCGGTATGGTATGGAATACGGGGTGTGAAAGTTTATAAAGTGAAAAATAAGAGGAGTAATAAGAGTTCAAAATAAAATATTAATCTCAAACGCGGTATGGCATATTTAAGAGTGTTGTGTGGGGGGTGTGGGGGGCAAAGCCCCCCACGAGTTTGGTTTGTGTACGGAGGTGGTGGTCCATATAACTTTATATTTTTATATAGTTTTAAAATCCAACAGCCCACCTTCTTAAAATATGGTTCGGCGCCACTGGGTTGCACTTTGAAAGCATTTGTTACATAAGTATTAAGTAGGTATATTATTTATTATTGTAATTATTTAATTTAAGTACAAAACTATTGAATTTTAATTATTTATATAGACAATATAGCTAAAATGTTGATATTATATACGTACCTTAATGTCACACACAATCGTTCTGTAGGTAAAATTGATGGACGACCACTATTTGATACTTTAATTTCACTTTCTAATTTTGAGAGAAGTTCGTCAAATAACTTGATGGACATCCGAAAGTAATTAAAAAATATTATTTATTATTATTATTTTCATTGTCTCTTAAATCCCCGTACATGGTAGAAAAACTTCCTTTTAAAATTCTTTGTGCAAGTAAAGGATGAACCCACATTCTCCGCTCTTTTAATTTACGGTTTTTTCTTTTTTTTATAATGTAATAAGCTCTATATAGTAATAACACACGTGTATTCAGTGGCGTAATTTAGTTAACATTTTTGGTGTTGCAAAAAAAAAAAAAAAAACATTAAAATTAAATAAATAAGTATATTCAACAAGTGTTATTATTTATTTATATTATAATTTACAATATTTTTATTTTAAACTTAATTTTCGGCTATTCTCAGAGGAATTATTGTTGAATTCATCAATGACTTCTTCTATATTGATATTCCTTTTTTTTTCAATTTGTAATGTACCAAGATTACTTAATCGTTCTTGACCCATTGTGGTCCTCAGATAAGTTTTAAGTCTTTTTAGACATGAAAATGATCTTTCACAGCTGGCAGTTGTAGTGGGTATAGTAAGAAATATACGAATAATTGATGTTAAAATCGGAAATCCATTTTGAAAATCATCATTCTTAATAAATTCTATTTTCTTTGCCATAGTACTAGTTGTTTCTATGTTGGAGTATTTCAACTTAAACATTCTATTATAAACTTCAATTTCAGTATTCAGATTTTTTAAATCGAAGTTGTAGGTGTTACAAACAATATTTAATGCTTCGTGGGGTGGATTATCATTGACTATTATTTCTTTTAATCCATTTAATATATCTAGCTGGTTTTCTTGAAAACGTTGTTGCATATCTCTAATTATGATATCTAAGACTGGATAGTAAATTTCAATACGATAATAATCTTTTAAATTCAAAGTTTGAGGCCCCTTTTCCCCACCACCTAGCTTATATGGAATATTTTTTTTTCGAGGTATTTTGGGAGGATCAATGTTATTTGTTTTAATCATTTCCATTGCCACATTCCATTTATTATTAAATTCAATTTCTAATCTCATCTGTTTTAGTATATTTATAGTACTATTAGACATGTCAATTACAGTAGCATAATTAATATTCACAGACTGTAAATATTTTGATAAAATATTCAAAACTATTCAAAATTCACTATCGTATGACGATAACACAACAATGAAAAACGTGCAATAACACTGCAACTATGATTTCTCGATTATAACAATTATTTGAATTCAGTGTTATCAACCGTTGATATGCTACCATGAGGTAGTATTAGTATTATTAATTATATTTATATTGTATTAAATACGGTGAATGGTGCGAAGGGGGGTATTACGAACTTGAATATTTTTGGTGTTGCAAAACGATACCTTTGCAACACCTGAAAATTGTTTGGTGTTGCAAGTGCGACACTTGCGACACCCCAATTACGCCACTGCGTGTATTCATTTTTGGACGACTACTGACACACAACTGACTATTATTTCTATTTCGTCGATTACTAAACGCTTCAAAAACGCGTCGATGTGAATACAAAATAACAACGCGTATAAAAACGTCACGTATCGGCGTTTTTGTACGCCGCGTACGAACGCGTCGCTGTGAAACGGGCCTAATGGATGGTGTTAAATTTGAATTTAGGTCTAATAAATGGACCAAATAGTTAGAATGAGGTATCAATCGATCGAGAAAATCATAGGCTACGTGCTTTTATAATTTTCAATAGAATCGGTTGAATAATATTTTAGTTATGATGAAAAACTGTGCATATTTAAGTGATCATTTTATATTACTTTCGCCGCCGGCTGCCGTATAAACGCGTCATGTGAACGTGGACGGGTGAGGGGATTCTTGCGACGGCGGCGTGTGTCTCCCACTACTATTGCTTCCCCCCCACCGATAGACACATACAACACACTAACATGCGAACATAGTTCACTATCGCTTATCGGTATCGGTGCCCAGCAAACATACATAGTCTACGTGATGTCTATGATAAATCTATACGTCTATGTATACGTCTATAGGTCTGGACACACATGCCCGCAACGTACCCGCACCGTGTGTCGGCCGAGTGTTGATCGATGCACGGTTCGTCGTTCACGAACGCACACTTGTCCGTACCTTGTCCGTAGCTCGTCCGTGCCTCCCATGCTGTTTTCCTACTAGCTTCAGCTGTTTCAGTTTGTATCAGTATTTTGCCAAGGGAGGACGCGAGAACTATGTTTAAAAGTTTTAAAAACAGTGAGTTAGCAATTATAGCGCTTGCGTTAGAAGAAGAAGACGAGAAATGGAGAAGTGAACATAAAAGAAAGAAAAAAATGTGGATACACAATGCATGGAAGTCAAGAACCATTGAGGGGGAATTTTTCACGTTGTTACCTCATCTAATGGATGATGAAACAAAGTTTTATGAGTATTTTAGAATGGCTCAAACAACATTTTACGATCTTTTAATGGAGCTAGAAGAGAGGTTGAAAAAACAAGATACTTTTTGGAGGCTATTAATAACACCAAAACAACGTTTGGCTGTATTTTTAAGGTAAATTTATATTATCTATATATTGTGTATAAAATATATATTAGTTTGTATTTTTTTTAAAAAAGATTTTTTACTTAAACAAAAATACATAATTATTATTTTACTTAAAATTGTTTATTACTTAGTATTATTTTGATTACAATTTTTATTCACTTAAACAAGAGTACATATTTTATTCTTAATTGTTTATTACTTAGTATTATTTTTGATTACAATTTTTATTCACTTAAACAAGAGTACATATTTTATTCTTAATTGTTTATTACTTAGTATTATTTTGATTAAAAAGTTAGTTCTACTCGAACCTGTCCAGTTCAAACATCCTACTGTTAAAGTCGGATACTTGTGTATTCATACTTGCAACTGAATGAGGCGATGGATATGGTGTTGAGGTTGTTGAGTCAAACTGTGATGATGATGCTGTTGGATATAGTTCATGTGTATGGTTTAGATTGTTTGGAATACGTACATTTTGCTCATTGCTGTACATAAGCTGCTTCATCTCAAATTCCTGTGTTATAGAAAAAATAGCACTTTTAGCTTGATTTTGTAGTATAGGATTAAGTGTCTTAAGTGTAGGAGCTATTCCACTCAAAAAAGCATCAATTGGATGCTTAACTGTAGATTCGACTTCTTTTTTAGATTTTTTATTTTCTTCTTCCTTCTCAGCTAACATAAATGCCATTAGCTGGCTTGCTGGAGAATCTATAGATTTTCCTTCATGAATCATTTTTCGTTTGGGTGGAGGTCTAAATGTATTTTTCTTCACAGATGAACTAGATGCTTTGGCTAAAGTTTCTGTTGTAGATCTAAGAGTATCGTCTACAGAATCAGTGAAATTATTTTGAATTTCAGTTATTGATTTATCGCTTCTGTCTCTGTCATTCTGTGGCTCACATGTTTGTCCACTGAATTCTTCCGGAGTTTCACTATTAGTAATTTCCATTTCATTATTTTGATCCTCTTCAAAATTATCCACGTTGGATAATGTGTCGCGTTCTGAAATGTGTGGTAAAAGAAACTCAAGAATATCTTCATACTTATACTTTCGGTTATTCACAGCAGCCTGTCCAGATGCTGTCTTCCTTTTTTGTAGAGTTCTACGGAACTGATCTCTGACAGAAGACCATTTTTTTTTACATTCTTCTATTCCACCTAAAACATTCAGCAATAGTTATTTTATTTTAAGATTACTTGATAAGAATTTATTTTTCAGGTTTCTTGCTACTGGAGATACTTTTAAGACTATTTCCTTTAACTACAGATTAGGAAAGTCAACAGTTGCTGCTATTGTTCATGATACCGGCAGAATAATTGTAGATGTTCTATTAATGAAAATGATGCCAGTACCAAATCAAGAAAAATGGAACGCTATAGCTACTGATTTCTGGGCTAGATGGCAGTTTCCAAACTGTATCGGTGCTTTGGATGGCAAACACGTTGTAATACAAGCTCCAAAATTATCGGGATCTCTCTATTGGAACTACAAAAAAACCTATTCAATTGTGCTTCTTGCCCTGGTTGATCCTTGTTACAACTTTATTATAGTTGATGTCGGTTCTTACGGGAAAAATTCTGATGGAGGAATTTTTTTGAATTCAAACTTTGGAAAAGCATTACAAAATGGCAAGCTCAATGTACCGGGGAAAAAAAAAATCCCCCAAACTAATACTGAACTTCCAATGGTTATTGTAGCTGACGAAGCATTTCCACTCAAAACTTACATGATGAGACCCTATCCAGGAAAAGACCTGACGAATGAAAAAAGAATATATAATTACCGTTTGAGCCGGGCGAGGAGGGTATCTGAAAATTGTTTTGGAATTTTGCAACAAAAATTTAGGATATTCACGAGAAGGCTTCAAGGGAATCCTGAAAACATAACAACCTTGGTATTGGCCTCATGTATTTTGTACAACTTTATCAGGAAAAATGAAGGCTGCAGCGTTATTCAATACAACCAAAATCAAGAAAATGTCAACAACTCAGAAATGTTATCGAATCTACATCAGTTACCACACCAGCGTGGAAGATCTGCTGATGAAGCATTTGCTGTTCGAGAACAATTTAAAAATTTTCTTAATTCTGTAGAAGGTAGTGTAGAATGGCAAGAACATACATCACTAGCAATTTAATTTGTAATTAATTTTAGAGTGTGCATTGCTATTATTTTGTAATTGCTATTGTTCAAATATTGATACTCTTATTTAAAATAGAGTAAATATAATTAACTGTTTTAAAAAATAATATTTAATTACGTATGTTTTTCTTTCTGTATTTTATATTTTTATGCACACTTTGATCCCCCTCCCTAAAAAAGATTTTAGATTCTGAGTGAAACGATGAATGTATTAATTTTACAATGATGTGTGATTTTTATTTTTTTATTTTTTTTATTTTTTTTTTATTTTTTTTGTGTCTGTGTACACGATAAGTAGTCGAAATAATGCTACGATTTTCAACTTCAGTATCTTATATGATTAATTTGGAATTTATTATAGGTACCGATTTTTTTTTAATACCATAGATATGTATATAATATGTCTTAAACCTAGACTGACATACCGTCTTCGCTCAGAATCGTTTTTCTTATACAATGATATTGTATCATTGAATTCAAATTTAATACCATACATTATACAGTGACCCACTTGTAACCTACAGTACAGCAGAGCGACATCCACTTACCCACCTTTTTCTATTTATATTGAGAAAAGTGTATATTTATTAGGGCCTCAAGTCGTCTACAAAAAAAAAATAGTTACGACACTGACAATGCACAACATCAACGTTATCTACAATGCAAGCGATTTATAAATAAATCTATTGATTACTTATGTATTAATGTACTATTAATAGTATAATAGATTTACCAAACTTAATAACAATAGATAACATCGCATTAAATATTACATAACACGTGGTTACTAGTCATAAACTAATATAAAAAATATAAAAATACTAATATAAAAATGTGTTCTAAACTTTACAGTAAAAATATTATGTAGACACTTACCTTTGATTCCTAATGTTGTTGAGATATTAGTCCATACTCTATCTTTATACTCAGAATTTCGATATTTTTCGCTGGTTTGGTCGTAAAGGACTGGAAACTTTCGAACTTCTTCGATCAACTTTTCTACATCAACCATACTTGCTTATATGCTAAATAGACTGAACTATATTATAAACTTTGTTTACTGACTGCCGAATGCTGAGAGTGACGCCGAGCCCGCACCGACGCACCGTCAACGTCAATTAATTAAAATATTTTATCGTGTTCGGTCCTGTCTCGGTGCGGTGACAGCGCTCGGCCGTGATACGGTGATGTCTGAACTATTGTTATTTATATCGTTGCACTATTCATTCACCGAGTGACGGTCAACACTCGGCCGACACACGGTGCGGGTGCGTTGCGGGCATGTGTGCCCAGACCTTAAAACGTCTACGATCTCTTGTGTACTAATTATAGACGCATATAGAATGTCTATATTAATATGCAATTTTTGCATCTTTGGTTAGATCTATATTTGATAAATATTTATAGATACACGTAGATGTATCATAGATATCAGAAATTGAATCATTTTATGCGCTTGTTTAAATATATATAATATATTATATACAAGTAAATTTATTTTATACGTCTTTTATTATTAGTTCGTGTCAAAAAAAATACTTGCAAACATATAGTTGTAAATATAAATTATATAATTTCCGAGTTTTTTATTTTACTAATTAATTTTAATTTTAATGTCAGGTATACCTATATTCAAACTGAACAGTGCTAATAATATAAACATTAAACAATATAAAAGGCATGAAACTATAGTTTATATATATATGTATACGGACATAAATAACAAATTGTGTTTAATAGCAATTTATGTAGACATAATAAAAACATATTCTATATTTGATGATGATGATACTTACAATAAAATGTTAAAAAGTAAACAACTCTTAATGTAAACTTGCATAATATCACAAATTCATAAAAACAAATGCAATCACAGTATCCAAATACAATCCAATTAATAATAATAGACATAAATAGCAAATTGCATTTGAAAGTTATTGATATATACATAATGGTAAAAACGTCTTAATAAAATATTAAAAATAGTTAACTATACGTTACAAAGTAAAAACAAATGTAAAAGTTGCATAATAATATGTGTAAAATAAATCAATAATAATTTGTGAATACTAATATTATATTTACAGATATTTAGATTATTAATAAAAGTTATTGGCATAAACATAATAGTAAAAACATATTATATTATATTACACTTACAAATAATTATAATAACAACAATTGGTGATTAAATACTGTTACACAGTAAAAAATAAAATGTAAAAAGATACAAAATATATGTATTTTAAATCAATACAACCATAGCATATGATTATGAACACAATCTCAACTATAATAATAATAATACTAACAGATTTTTAAAATTTATTCGTTCTGATTATTGACAAAGACACAACAATAAAAACATATTATATTAATAAAAGTAAAAACAAATTAAAAAAGTTCCATAATATATAATATCATAGCATAACATATAATTAATATATAAAAACAAATAAATACAATAACAGTATAGGATTGTGAATACAATCAAATCTATATCAAGTATATTTTAAAAGTTAAACATACAGACATCAATAAAAATTCATTTTATGATATTAATAGGCAGTTAAATACTAACCAGACACATAAAAAGGTTAAATAATTTTAACTAACATTACAAAGTTACATAATATTATAGCATTATGAATTCCGTAAGCCTAATAAATACTGTTTATAATACTGTTATTACTATTTGAACGCTTTTTTACATTTCATTACATTGACCATGTATTTTGAAGTAGGTAGAAATAAATATTTTATTGATATAGCGTAAATGAATAAATATATGTATAATATTGTTAAATCCTAACAAACCGTTTGACATTAGTTACGAATACACCTTTGAGTACTCGCATCCAGAGAGACCACGTGGAGGTTGTCAAACTTTCTCTCCACGTCACCTAGACTTGAACATCTAACATGACGCTAGACTTGATCATTGAGCGTCACCTAGACTTGATCATCGAGCGTCACCTGGACTTGATAATCTAGCGTCACCTAGACTTGAACATCGAGCGTCACCTAGACTTGATTATCGAGCGTGACGCTAGACTTGATCATTGAGCGTCACCTAGACTTGATCATCGAGCGTCACCTAGACTTGATAATCTAGCGTCACCTAGACTTGAACATCGAGCGTCACCTAGACTTGATTATCGAGCGTGACGCTAGACTTGATCATTGAGCGTCACCTAGACTTGATCATCGAGCGTCACCTAGACTTGATAATCTAGCGTCACCTAGACTGGAACACGAGCGTCACCTAGACTTGATTATCGAGCGTGACGCTAGACTTGATCATTGAGCGTCACCTAGACTTGATCATCGGGAGTCACCTAGACTTACACTTACCATTGTCAACACTTATTGCATTACAGAACTTCCCTGTACACAATGTTCTTGGTGACGAATCGCCCTTCGTCATCGCCGTACATGCCGACTCTCACGGACTGTGCGTTTCTCACCCTCGAAAAAGCTACGTACAGCTGCCCGTGAGTGAACGGGGGCGACGTCAGTACCAAACCTACCCTGTCGAACGTCTGATCCTGCGACTTGTTGATGGTCATGGCGAACGACAACCTCACCGGGAATTGAAGGCGCCGCAGTGGGATGGGCAGGTCGTCCTCGCCGCTGGACGTGAGCGGTATCTTGGGCAGGACGATGTCGTCGTCCCGTGGGTCGCCGCCCAAAATTCTCGCCTTGAAATTGTGGGTCCGCAGTTCGGTGACCACCAACCTCGTACCGTTGCACAGTCGTCTCCTCGGATCGAGATTTCTGAGCAACATCACGATGCACCCAACCTTCAACGTCAGCCGGAACGGCGGCAGACCGTCCGGTTCCAAACCGTTGAGGAACTCGGTGGGGAAATTGGCCACTTCGTCGGCCTCGTCCATCATCACGGTGTCGACGGCCTTGTAGGTCATCTCCGCACCGCCGACGCGGTCCAGCACGTCCCCGTTGACGCCTCTGCACTCTTCGTTGGTGGGACACACGACGACTCTCCGAGCAAATTCTTCGACGTTGGCCAACGACATTTGCTGCGGATACACGAAATCGATTAAATCGGCGACGTCGCATACCATTTCCCTCGGGATTTCCACGGTGTCAGGAACGCCGTCGACCGCGGGCAGTTGACCGTTGCCGAGCTGGAGCAACCAAGACGCAAAGTCCGCGTCGTTGCCCGCGCGCATGTTCTGGACCAGATTGAAGCGCTCCATGACGCTCCAAAGACCGTTTTCCTTGATCGACGACATGACGATATCGGCTCTCGTCCCTCTCCGGATCACGGGCAATATCTGTCTGAAGTCGCCGGCGAACAGCATGGTCTTACCGCCGAACGGCAATTCCGATACCATGACGTCCCTGAGCAGGCGGTCCACCACCGTCAGTTGCAGTCCCGGCGACATGGGGGCCTCGTCCCAGACGATGAGCGCCGCGTTGCGTATCTTCTGCGCTCGCTCGGACTGCATGGTGATGGTGGACGTCGAGTCTTCGGTCAGCGTGCCGAACGGCAGTCCGAACGTCGAGTGCACGGTCATGCCGCCGTCCATGAGCGACGCGGCGATCCCGGTGTACGCGACGCACAACACCTCCCGCGGCTGTGGTCGGTGCCGAAGCGACCATATCAGGCATCCGTACAGCGTGGTTTTTCCGGTACCTCCGGGTCCGTCGACGAAGAAAGTTCGTGACACCTCGCGTTGGTCGTCGACGGCTGCCATCACGCGGTCGTACACCGTTCGCTGTTCGGCGTTCAAGGCGTCCACTTGTGGGGCCCACCGTGCCGCCGCGTCTATTTCTCGGAACAGCGCATCGTCCTCCAGCGGTTCCAGTAGACGGGGGTCGGCGAGGGGCAAACCGTAGTCGACCGGCGACTTTCCGTGCGCACGAAGTAGATCCTCGATGGCTGCCAGACACGCGGCCCTCGCGCGGTCGACGTCTTGGAGACGCCGGTTGAAGTCCTCCATCAGGTTCGCTTCGTTCGCCTCGTACAGCGCCAGCGGGTTCGATGGCTCGCAGAACACCAGTATCGTGACGAAGAGATATCGCAGTTGCCGCGGAGTATCCAACGCCGCCGATTCCGTTATGCAATCCCTCCACGCTCTGTCGTCTTCCAACAGTCCGAGTGCAATGGCGGCCGCCGTGTACGTCTCGTGAACGACCCCGTCCACCGTCCTTATGTCTTCAAAGGACTGCGGGCCTCTTCGGTTCAGAAGTAGCAATCTCAAGTGAAAACGGTCCCGGTCCAGTGGGTTCACTATGTACATCCGAGCCAATGTAACGTTTGCCATCCGAATCAGCCGCGGACACCATTGTTTGACATTTCCGAGATTTCTTTCTGGCCGTGGAACCTGCCAGGTGTAATGCGTCGGTATATCGTGGTACAAATATTGTCGGGCCGCCACGTTGGTCGTGTTGAGCGCGAAGAACTGCGTGAGTTTCGTGTGACGTACAGCTTGGTTCTGTAGCCTTTCTTCTTCTTGGCCCGGCGCAAAATACACGTTCTGACGACCCTCCAGGTGAACAGGAAGCCTGACGACCGTGTGACTTTTGCCGTGCAAATTGTACGAAAACAATCACCAGTATCTCGAGTTGACGTACCTAAAAAGGATTATTGAAAATATATTGACCGTTTGGTATTATTATTATTATTACTATTACATAATTCAAGTGAATTAAATTTATTTTTTGTTCTGTAGACGCATTAATATTTATATTATATTACAATGTTTAATAATTTTAATTTATTTTGAAGTGAAGCGAATTGAAACATTTAAGCAAACTAAGAACTAATTTTTGAAAATTATACGAAGACTTACAGTTCTTTACTTTAACTGTTAGTGAACAGATATTGAAAAATATTATGCACATGACGAAGAATCCCTACAACCGTTGAATTGTAATTAAAAGTTTGCCATACAATAAATGTGACTGATATATTATGATATTTAATATATATAAATAAATATAAATATATAAATAAAAAAATAAATATTAGTATATTAGGTAATCAAGGCGAGAACAGTAATTAATGTATTTTGTACTGTGGAAATAACACATCAAATGTAAAATTAAATAAAAACTTGTATCAGCTGGAATACATTATCTGTGTGACTGTGTATAAATCACTGTATAATATTATATAAGAATGGCAAAGCTATAGGAATATTATAAATAGCAATCCATAAAAGTGTGTTTCGCTTGAAACATAAAATAACGCATTAAATGTGATAGTAATAATAATAATACCTAAACAACACATTAAATGTAAAGTATATAATAAAGCTAGTATACAAAAGTAAAAAAAAATAAAAGGTATTGGTTAGAGTATACCTAAAAACCTAAAAGACAGGGAGTAAAATACTGGACACAATATTATTTTATGCTAATGTAGACCACCTATAGAACACTGTAGAATTACATAATATATGGTACAACATAATATATTATAATATATAATTATAAAACTCTTAGGACACTATTGATGGGAATTATTAAAAATAAATAAATGATTTATTAGGTAACTATTTATTTAATTTATGTTTAATAATACTGTATGTAATAGAATGTTTATTATACACAACTTGAATGAAAATACATGAAATAACCCATCAATGGTGCTCTAAAAAGTAGTAAATATTTCATACACACTAAACCCACTAAATAAACGTATACAATCCACCATAATAATCATAGAAGTGTTTGTTTTAAATTTTAGTTTTTGGCCTATGTCAAACCAAGGTAAGTAATTTTATTATTTTTACTGGGTGGCCAATGTCAAACTAATACGTACATATTTATACTTGAAAACAAAATGAGAGTCATACAATGAAATAAAAACAAATATAATTAAGTGACAGAATGTTTAAAGTTCCAAAAGAAAATTTAAGATTAAATTCCTGAACATTGTCAAAATATGTCACACGGTCGTGTCCCTTGTATATATACTTGTAGATATACATGACACTCTTTACGAACGTGCATATCTCGACGTTGATGTGCGCGTCGTACTTGACCAGAAGGTAAGGGTTGTAAGGCACTACACTCTCGTTACCGACCTCACGACCTCTCACAAGTACCACTCGGCCGTCGTCCAGGCGGCGGTACTTTGGATAACCGCCATCTGCAACGTACACGGTCTCCTCTGCGTACGCTTTGGGGAAGTCTTTTGAACAGCTGTTGTCCACCATGCACGGACACTGCGGGTTGACTGTTCCACACGGCCCGTGTATCATGTGGGACTTCACGCAGTCGTGTAAGCGCCTGTCGGTTGCCGGGTCCGGCAAGAAGGCGCAAACCACGTCGTCGACGTCCGCCGCCGTGCGGAACCTACAATCATCCTCCAGGATTATGAGTATGTGTGCGTGGGGCAGACCGCGTTTTTGAAACTCAATGGTATAAACGTAAGCGCCGACGTTACCAAACACACGATTAACAGTTAGGTCCCTTAGTAGCTCCTGCAGTTTCCTGTTGAACACCCTGGCCACCAGTTCGGGCCTGTCATTTGCAATGCTGTGAGCCGCCAGGTTTTCTGTAATCTCCGGCCACTTGGGATTGCACGTAAATGTTATGAACAGGTCGGGTTTCCCTTTGCTACGGACCATGGTGATAGCGTCCTGATAACACATCTTGTTGTATCGTTCGCTGCCCACGAACGTCGACGGCAAAATTATCCTACGGCCGACCGCCATAGGATCGATGATGAGATGTTGGTTCACATGGTCCACGAGCCCTTGATATGCTTCAGCTAGGAGATCCCTCTGGTTCAGACGTATGTAGTTCAGATTGTTAGATTCCATTTGAACGTATTGGTCGCACACGAACTGGTGAAACAAGGACCGGCCTTGATGTATTGAACTGAACAGTTGGTGCTTCGTGCCGTTATTTCCCTCATATCGAATGGCCAAACGGTAGCACGCAAACTCTCTTATAGTGTTTCGACTGCGGACATAATTTCGTCGAGAGCCCTCTTGCAACATCCCGTTATGCCAACCGGCCTCGCCGTACGGGAAAAACAGCGGATACAACATGGGATCCGAGTGACACGACCCTTGAGAAATATAATGAATTTTAAGTTAATTGCTAAACCAAAGGTGTGTAGTAGCTGAGAGTTACTTTATGGAGATGCGTTTGTGTTGTGTGTACACAATTTGTAGAACCGCCAAAGAAAGGTATGAAATAATGTATAGAAAATATTAACTCTAAGGTCAGCTATAATATGGTAAGTGCTATTAGTTATTAAGTATATTATATACTGTGAAATCAAAACTATGATTCTTTAACTCTATTTAGGAGTTATTTATACTTATTTATTTATTATTATGATTGTGTTGTGTGTATAGCAAGTACCTACATAGAACCACAAAAGAAAGGTAATGTATAAAATTATGTATAAAAAATAAATCTATTAAGTGATGTCAGTCATTAAGTATATACAAATAATGAAATAAGAGCACGACAAAGTAATGTACTATAGATATTTCTTACAACAAAATTAAGAAAATAATTTATTAAGATTGATGATACATGTGATGGGTATTAAGTTGATCCACGTTGTTTTAAATTTATAATAATGCAATAGCTTGTTTCACACCAACACAATGAATTTACACTGTTAATTTGATAAGTATTATTATATATGTCGGTTTTGACCTAACGTATTAGTAAACAACTAATTAAATTCCAAAAGAATGTCCAGAAAGTATGTGTGGTCAGATATTTACTGTACAATTAAAACCATGATTCTATATGATGGAATGTAATTTAACTATGAGTTATTTATTTATTGTTATGATTGTGTTGTGTGTATAGCATTGTTGCTATAGAACCGCAAAAGAAAGGTAATTTATAAAATAATCTAAAATATTAACTATAAGCGGTCGGCTAAAAGTGTTAATAACTCTAAGTGATATAAGAGTATACTGTATAATTAAGCATTGAAGTAATCTATAGTTACATTACTTCAATGCTTATTGACTAATGTAACTTATTGTCATACTATCACTACTATATTATGAAAATGTATAATAATGTAGTGGCTTTTTTACTCAAACTGCTAATGTAATAAGTATTACTGCACAAGTGAAAGGGTTAAAGTCAGTTTTGACCTAACGTATTAGTTATTAAGTAATGAAATTTCAAAAGAATATCTAAAATGTATAATGTGATAAAGGTTGATTCTATATGGTGGGGTGTAATTTAACTCTTCGTTGGTAGCAGTTAGACTCGTAAATCGTGACATCTGTTATAATATTGTGTGTGTGTGTGTGTGTGTGTGTGTGTGTGTGTGTGTGTGTGTGTGTGTGTGTGTGTGTGTGTGTGTGTGTGTGTGTGTGTGTGTGTGAGGTGTATAACAGGCGAAA
>JANEHU010003969.1:0-16172 GCA_027563435.1 Nasonovia ribisnigri
AAATTAAACATTATGTGTATACAATATATAATAAGTGTAACGTGTAGGTCATAAGAATATTGTTGAACATTTTACTGCAGGCTGCATGTTATTTCAGAGATGGTATTCGTCAGTGAAAATTTGACAACTAGGAATAATAATGTGTTATCATAAGCAGACTGAAATGTGTAAACGTTGCAGTGTTTCGAAGACATAATTATCAGATTCGTTATTTGATTCTGACACGGGGTATGTACCTATTTTTTTTAGGTATTGTTAATTGATTAGGGAGTGTGTTGCACGCAACTTTTTAAAAATTTTTTATTATAACTACTGGTATAACACTATTCCGGCTATCAATAAAGTCGTAATAAAAATTAGGAAATTAGTCAGGTATGATATTTTTTTAAGTTATTCTTTTGAGTGAATAGGAAGTGTATGATACGGCGAAGATAAGGAAAGAGAGTTTAGGGTAGGTAAGTGGAGTGAGAATAGCAGAGGTTATGAGAGAGGTTGTGAGAGAGATGGTTAGAGAGGTTGGGAGAGACGTTGTGAGAGAGATTGGGTAATAGATTGTGAGAGAGATGGTGAGAGAGGTTGAGAGAGGTTGGGTAAGAGGTTGGGAGAGAGATTGTGAGAGATGTTGTGAGAGAGATGGTTAGAGAGGTTGTGAGAGACGTTGTGAGAGAGGTTGCGTGAGGGGTTGTGAGAGAAGGGTGAGATGAAAGAATAATATGTAAACATTATCCTTCGTTGTTATGTTTACAATATCGAATACATATTTAGTTAGTAGGAAATGGTCATTGCAAACCTCACGACTAGTGATGGTAGTCGTCAATCATCACTATAGCTTCAACTAACCATAGGTTTATCTTACTAACCTTCTTATGAGATAGAATAAAAAGATCGGTTGCCGGTTATAGGATGTCAGCGCACTATTCCATATTTGACCCACGCACGACAACAAAAAAAATATATAATAATAAGTTATGCCTAGGTACTAAAAAAAAACAATATAACAAATATATTAATATTTGAAGTATAACAATATGCAGAATATGAATTAAAAACTAAACTTCATAAAAAAAATAAGAAAACTCCAGACACGCACAAAAAAAATATTTTTAAATTTTGAAATTAAATTTCAAGTAAAGTCAAAGAAATAAAATAATTTTTAAAAAAAATAATAAAATAATTAATATTCACGTATAACAATATGCAAAATATTCATTCAAATAAAATGCATATAACATTCTAGGAAAAACGAAAAACAAATATAGTTATATATATAGTATAATAATAATAACTAATAAGTAAAGTATAATTAAATATATTTTTTAAATAAATGTATCATTTATTTATACCATAAATAATCGCAATATGAAATATATTCAATTCAAAAAAATTAATGCTTTAAGTCTAAGAAAAATCAAGACAAAAAAAAAATAATAAATATAAGTACAAAAAAAAATGAGTATTAACTAAAAATGGTGAGCATTAATAGTTGGAAAAATGAAAATAGTTCCGAGTGGCTTATTATACATGTGTTGGAGTGCTAAGCCTCTCTTAAAAATGTATTATTTATTTATATCCTAGTTATCAAAATATGCAAAATATTCAATTAAAAAAAAAAAAATGTTTATATACTAAGAAAAATAGAGAAAAAAAATAATAAGTTAAAATGTAAGTTATTAACAAATTTAAAAGAAATATGTATGATTTATTAATACTTAAACTATCACAATGTGCAAAATATTCAATTCAGAAAAAAAATTCAAAAAATTCTAAAAAAATATCCAATGACCCACACAAAAAAAAAATTAGATAGGTAAAATTAGTAAAAATTTTAAAAGAAAAATGATTTATTAATACTTAAGTTAGCAAAATATGCAATTAAAAAAAACCAAACACTTAAATAATTAAACGCCTGACCTAAGCTGGGTGAGAGCATTAATAGTCGAAAAAATGCAAATAGTTCTGGGTGGCTATTACATGTTTTGGGATGCTAAGCCTCTCTTACAAAGGGGGTGGTCATCGTTGCGCGTGGGTCAGAGAGAGGAATAAGTGGTGCGCTAAAAATCAGACATCCTATTAAGTGTCATCGAGTTGATGAAGCTGTTGATTGTTGACATTTAACATTAACTGTGGTAGGTATGATTGGAAGGAAATGTAATTACTGATAAGTAATAAGTAATGAAGATAAGTAGTGGAAAACGGGGTACAATGAGACGCATATTGGTAACGGTGTAGTAATAATAGAGATCTCCCAAAAAAATACCTACAAATAGTCCAAACATTAAAACCAAATTTATAAAATATTAATTTATGAAAAAATATAATACTGAAATTATTATTGTTATTATAAATTATATAAAACCATGAACTATATGAACTTATCTTAGTGTGTCCCATGTATCACTGTACATAATATAGCTAATTCTATATTTTTTGCTTCATAATGTCTGTTAAAATACTAGGGAAATGTATAATTGCTAAATTTGAACTTTTACTTATAATATCTTCATAAAAAAAAAATTAAACTAACACAACAGATATTATTTAAATTTAATGGATGATAACATTCTATACAAATGCATTTATAAAATTAAATCAAATAACCAGTAATCCATTTGGGATAAGAGAAAAACCGTGGTTAAGCACTATAAAACATGATTGGAAGCAACTATTGTCTATTTGTAGGATTAGATACACTAAATTAAAATCAATAGTATTGGTGAGAAGTACTATCTGGAGTGGTGGTGAATGTTCTCATGAAATAATAGTCTTGTAAGATAATAGATTTTTAATTAAGGTAATATTAACTTATTAAAGCTGATGAAGAATTTTTATAATGACAATATTAAGTTACTGCACAGTTCACACAGTCTCTCATTCAAATTATGCCGTCTGCTAAATATTAATCTATAGTACTTAAATCGGAAGATTTGATTAAGTATCTAGCAATGTTAGAAAAGAGTCTATTAAAAAAAATATAGTGGTGCGGGGCCGCTCGAAACTAGGAAACGCTCTGAGTGTACGTATCGGCCGGTGTTGCTAGCTCCCGGATGGGTGACCACCCGGGATTTTTAGCAAAAAAACCTTGCCACACATAAACACACTTATTTTAAAATAAAAGGTAAATATATAAAACGTATGATTGTGTTAGTCACAATCTTCTGCAAACGATATCGTCTTCTATTTTCCCTAACTGTACAAATGCTGAAAATCAACGAAATCAGAAATATTGTTACAAAAGAGAAACTGTCGTGACTTGATTTTTATTTTGTCTTATATATAATTTTTCTGTTGAGAATCTGAGCTTTTAATATCAGAAGATGGAGGCAGAGATGCGCTTTTGTATTATAAGTAGAAATATTTGTTCGAACTGGATGACCAAAAGGACCACCCTCCAGACAATACTTCAATATAAGTCCTCAATAGAATTATTCAAATACGGTTTAAGTTGCTCTGAATCTCAAAACTTTCCTAGTATTTTAAAAACCATATGAAGCTTAAAAAATCATTAAAAATTTTGCTTAAAAAAAAGTATTTTCACCCGGATGTGTTGTCTCCAAGTGTTGTCTTACAAGTGTAAAAATATCAAACATTAATTCAGCAGTTATTATCATTGAAATTGTTAGTTTAATATAATAATAATATCTTCAATATTAAAAATTATATGATCTGCTGAAATTGATACCAACTTGTAAGACGGAGACGATATATGTATGCTGATATATTATTATTATAATTATTACTTTTACAATTTTTACATCCAATCATACTTTCAAGTTGTTATCACAGTTAATGTAGCAACCTTAGATCATATACTATGAATGGGCCCATATCCCGCGATAATCTGTAGCACATATTGATGACAATGGTCTCTGACTAATATACATGTGCGAAGAGAAATCACACAAGTTGAATTATGTGAATGGATGTAATACGGATCAATAAAAATGTCAGAGACTCGTAGCTTATATGTGCTTCAAATTGTTTACACGAGTAAACTGGGCATGGTATATGATCTAAGGTGCTCTAAGAAGTCAGCAGCCAACGGCTCAACTCGATGAAAAAAACACTTATGTTCGGCAACAACTCAGGATCTTTTTATTCAAAGTGTCCTAAGAAGTCATAAGAAGGTTAGTTAAGTAAGCCTATCGTTCGTTGAAGCTATGGTCATGATCGACCACTATTATCATTGGTCATGAGTTGTGCATTGATCTCTTTCAACTAACTATCAAAGTATTTGATATTGAAAACATATAAATGAAAGAAAATATTTAAATATTATTCTTAAAGTGAGTTTAGGTTAGGTAAGGGTAGGGTAAGATATCATAACCTAACTATTTATAATAATATTTAACCATGTCTTTAATGCCGGCCGGTTAGCGTTCTACCAGTATAATTAAAAACTTTAGGTTAGGTTAGGTTAGGTTAGGTTAACCTAAACTAACCAACCTACGTTGGACGTTTCCGTTCAAAGAATATTTTTTATAATTTTAAATATTAATGATTTACTTATATAGATTTTTTAAACATAAACATCCTGGTGCAATATTAATTTTTTTCTAAATTTAATTTTCTTACTCCTTAAAAAAGTTTTTGATGCGGACGTTACCCTTCATAATTTTTTTTTATCAATTTAAATATTAATAATTTACTTATGTAGATTTTTAAACATAAACATCCTGGTGCCCTTTTAATTTTTTTCTCACTCCTTAAAAAGTATTTGCCTGCGGGCTCCAACGCCCCCCTTCATTTTTTTTGTAAATATTTTTAAAAATATTTTCTTACTTAAACAAGTTAGTACCATATACATTTCTAAACTTTTTTTCTTGCTTCTTAAGAAGTATTTGCCTGCGGGCTCTAACGTTCCCCTTCAAAATTTTTTTTTATCAATTTAAATATTAATGTTTTACCTATATAGATTTGTTAAAAATTAACAACCAGGTGCCATATTAATTTTTTTCTAAATTTAATTTTCTTACTCCTTAAAAAAGTTTTTAGTGCGGACTTACCCGTTACCCTTCATAATTTTTTTTTTATGAATATAAATCTTGTAGATATTCTAAACTAAATTGTAAATATCGACAACCTGCAGGTGCCATATAAATTTTTTTCTACATTTCTTTCTCACTCCTTTAAATATTTTGCCTGCGGGCTCCAACGCTCCCCTTCAATTTTTTTGTAAATATTTTTAAAAAGATTTTCTTACTTAAACAAGTTAGTACCATATACATTTCTAAACTTTTTTTCTTGCTTCTTAAAAAGTATTTGCCTGCGGGCTCCAACGTTCCCCTTCAAAAATTTTTTTTATCAATTTAAATAGGTAGGTATTAATGATTTACTTATATAGATTTTTTAAACATAAACATCCTGGTGCCATATTAATTTTTTCTAATTTTTTTTCTCACTCCTTTAAATATTTTGCCTGCGGGCTCCAACGCTCCCCTTCAATTTTTTTTCTAAATTTAAATAATGATTCACTTATTTAGAATTTTTTAACATAAACATCATTATTTCTAATTTTCTAACTCTAAAAAGTATTTGCCTGCCACAGGCTCAGCGTTCCCCTTCATAATTTTTTCTAAATTTAAATATTAATGATTCACTTTTATAAATTTTTTTAAACATCCAGGTGCCATATAATTTTTTTCTGAATTTAATTTTTCACACCTTAATAAGTATTTGCCTGTGGGCTCCCACTTTCCTCTACCATATTTTTTTTATCAATTTAATTCTTATAGATATTTCTAAACCAAATTTGAAAGATCATAAACCTAGTGCATATAACTTTTTTCTAAATTAAATTTTCTTACTCCTGAAAAAGTATTTGCCTGTGGGCTCAAACGTTCCCCTTCAAAAATTTTTTTTCTAATTTTAAATATTAATGATTCAATTATATAAATTTATTTAACATAAACATCATTGTACCATCCTAATTTTCTAACTCCTAAAAAGTATCTGCCTGCGGGCTCCAACGTTCCCCTTCATAATTTTTTTTCTAAATTTAAATATTAATGATTTACTTATATAGATTTTTTAATCATAAACATCCAGGTGCCATATAATTTTTTTCTAAATTTAATTTTCTTACTCCTTAAAAAGTATTTGCCTGCCGGCTCAAACGTTCCCCTTCAAAAATTTTTTTTATCAATTAAAATATTAATAATTTACTTATATACATTTCGTTTGAATATAAACATCTTGGTGCCATATTAATTTTTTTCTAAATTTAATTTTCTTACTCCTTAAAAAGTATTTGCCTGCGGGCTCAAACGTTCCACTTCATAATTTTTTTTCTAAATTTAAATATAATTGATTTACTTCTGATAGATTTTTTAAACATCCAGGTGCCATATAATTTTTTCTGAATTTAATTTTCTTACTCCTTAAAAAGTATTTGCCTGCGGGCTCCCACTTTCCTCTACCATATTTTTTTATCAATTTAATTCTTGTAGATATTTCTAAACCAAATTTTGAAACATCAATAACCTAGTGCATATAACTTTTTTCTAAATTAATTTTCTTACTCCTTAAAAAGTAATTGCCTGCGGGCTCACACGTTCCCCTTCATAATTTTTTTTCTAAGTTTAAATATTTATGATTTACTTATATACATTTCGTTTGAACATAAACATCTTGGTGCCATATTATTTTTTTTCTAAATTTAATTTTCTTACTGCTTAAAATGTATTTGCCTGCGGGCTCAAACGTTCCCCTTCAAAAATTTTTTATCAGATTATATATAATTAATGATTTTTTTTAAAAATTTTACAACCAGTTGCCCTATTAATTTTTTTTCTCACTCCTTAAAACGTATTTGCCTGCGGGCTTAAACGATCCCCTTCAAAAATTTTTTTTCTAAATTTAAATAGTAATGATTCACTTTCACATTTTTTTAACATAAACATCATTGTGCCATCCTAAATTTCTAACTCCTAAAAAGTATTTACCTGCGGGCTCCAACGTTCCCCTTCATAATTTTTTTTCTAAATTTAAATATTAATGATTTACTTATATAGATTTTTTAATCATAAACATCCAGGTGCCATATAATTTTTTTCTAAATTTAATTTTCTTACTCCTTAAAAAGTATTTGCCTGCGGGCTCCAACGTTCCCCTTCATAATTTTTTTTCTAAATTTAAATATTAATGATTTACTTATATAGATTTTTTAATCATAAACATCCAGGTGCCATATAATTTTTTTCTAAATTTAATTTTCTTACTCCTTAAAAAGTATTAGCCTGCGGGCTCAAACGTTCCCCTTCAAAAATTTTTTCTAAATTTAAATATTAATGATTCACTTTTATAGATTTTTTAAACATCCAGGTGCCATATAATTTTTTTCTGAATTTAATTTTTCACACCTTAATAGGTAAGTATTTGCCTGCGTGCTCCCACTTTCCTCTACCATATTTTTTTTATCAATTTAATTTTTGTAGATATTTCTAAACCAAATTTGAAACATCAATAACCTAGTGCATATAACTTTTTTCTAAATTAATTTTCTTACTCCTTAAAAAGTAATTGCCTGCGGGCTCAAACGTTCCCCTTCATAATTTTTTTTCTAAGTTTAAATATTTATGATTTACTTATATACATTTCGTTTGAACATAAACATCTTGGTGCCATATTATTTTTTTTCTAAATTTAATTTTCTTACTGCTTAAAATGTATTTGCCTGCGGGCTCAAACGTTCCCCTTCAAAAATTTTTTATCAGATTATATATAATTAATGATTTTTTTTAAAAATTTTACAACCAGTTGCCCTATTAATTTTTTTTCTCACTCCTTAAAACGTATTTGCCTGCGGGCTTAAACGATCCCCTTCATAATTTTTTTTCTAAATTTAAATATTAATGATTCACTTATATAAATTTTTTTAACATAAACATCATTGTGCCATCCTAATTTTCTAACTCCTAAAAAGTATTTGCCTGCGGGCTCCAACGTTCCCCTTCATAATTTTTTTTCTAAATTTAAATATTAATGATTTACTTATATAGATTTTTTAATCATAAACATCCAGGTGCCATATAATTTTTTTCTAAATTTAATTTTGTAACTTCTTACAAAGTATTTGCCTGCGGGCTCAAACGTTCTCCTTCAAAATTTTTCAAAATAAATGATTTACTTATAGATTTTTTAATCATAAACATCCAGGTGCCATATAATTTTTTCTAAATTTAATTTTCTTACTCCTTAAAAAGTATTTGCCTGCGGGCTCAAACGTTCCCCTTCAAAATTTTTTTTTCTAAATTTAAATATTAATGATTCACTTTTATAGATTTTTTAAACATCCAGGTGCTATATAATTTTTTCTGAATTTAATTTTTCACACCTTAATAAGTATTTGCCTGTGGGCTCCCACTTTCCTCTACCATATTTTTTTATCAATTTAATTCTTGTAGATATTTCTAAACCAAATTTGAAACATCAATAACCTAGGTGCATATAACTTTTTCTAAATTAATTTTCTTACTCTTAAAAGTAATTGCCTGCGGGCTCAAACGTTCCCTTCATAATTTTTCTAAGTTTAAATATTTATGATTTACTTATATACATTTCGTTTGAACATAAACATCTTGGTGCCATATTATTTTTTCTAAATTTAATTTTCTTACTGCTTAAAAAGTATTTGCCTGCGGGCTCAAACGTTCCCCTTCAAAAATTTTTTATCAGATTATATATAATTAATTTTTTTTTAAAAATTTTACAACCAGTTGCCCTATTAATTTTTTCTCACTCCTTAAAACGTATTTGCCTGCGGGCTTAAATCCCCTTCATAATTTTTTCTAAATTTAAATATTAATGATTTACTTATATAGATTTTTTAATCATAAACATTCAGGTGCCATATATTTTTTTTCTAAATTTAATTTTCTTACTGCATAAAAAGTATTTGCCTGCGGGCTCAAACGTTCCCCTTCAAAAAAATTTTTTATCAATAAAAATATTAAAAAATTACTTATATACATTTCGTTTGAATATAAACATCTTGGTGCCATATTAATTTTTTTCTAAATTTAATTTTCTCACTCCTTAAAACGTATTTGCCTGCGGGCTCAAACGTTCCCCTTCATAATTTTTTTTCTAAATTTAAATATTAATGATTTACATATATAGATGTTTTAAACATAAACATCCAGGTGCCATATAACTTTTTTCTAAATTAATTTTCTTACTCCTTAAAAAGTAATTGCCTGTGGGCTCAAACGATCCCCTTAAAAAAATTTTTTCTCAATTTATATATTAAAGATTTACTTATATAGATTTTTTTAACATAAACATCCGGGTGACATATTAATTTTTTTCTAAATTTTATTTTCTTACTCCTTAAAAAGTATTTGCCTGCGGGCTCCCACTTTCCTCTTTCATATTTTTTTTTATCAATTTAATTCTTGTAGATATTTCTAAACCAAATTTGAAACATCAAAAACCTAGTGCATATAATTTTTTTCTAAATTTAATTTTCTTACTCCTTAAAAAGTATTTGCCTGCGGGCTCAAACGTTCCCCTTCAAAAATTTTTTATCAGATTATATATAATTAATGATTTTTTTTAAAAATTTTACAACCAGTTGCCGTATTAATTTTTTTTCTCACTCCTTAAAACGTACTTGCCTGCGGGCTTAAACGATCCCCTTCAAAAATTTTTTTTCTAAATTTAAATAATAATGATTCACTTTCACATTTTTTTAACATAAACATCATTGTGCCATCCTAAATTTCTAACTCCTAAAAAGTATTTGCCTGCGGGCTCCAACGTTCCCCTTCATAATTTTTTTTCTAAATTTAAATATTAATGATTTACTTATATAGATTTTTTAATCATAAACATCCAGGTGCCATATAATTTTTTTCTAAATTTAATTTTCTTACTCCTTAAAAAGTATTTGCCTGCGGGCTCAAACGTTCCCCTTCATAATTTTTTTTCTAAATTTAAATATTAATGATTTACTTATATAGATTTTTTAATCATAAACATCCAGGTGCCATATAATTTTTTTCTAAATTTAATTTTCTTACTCCTTAAAAAGTATTTGCCTGCGGGCTCAAACGTTCCCCTTCAAAAAATTTTTTTATCAATTAAAATATTAATAATTTACTTATATACATTTCGTTTGAATATAAACATCTTGGTGCCATATTAATTTTTTTCTAAATTTAATTTTCTCACTCCTTAAAACGTATTTGCCTGCGGGCTCAAACGTTCCCCTTCATAATTTTTTTTCTAAATTTAAATATTAATGATTTACATATATAGATGTTTTAAACATAAACATCCAGGTGCCATATAACTTTTTTCTAAATTAATTTTCTTACTCCTTAAAAAGTATTTGCCTGCAGGCTCAAACGATCCCCTTAAAAAAATTTTTACTCAATTTATATATTAAAGATTTACTTATATAGATTTTTTTAACATAAACATCCGGGTGACATATTAATTATTTTCTAAATTTTATTTTCTTACTCCTTAAAAATTATTTGCCTGCGGGCTCCCACTTTCCTCTTTCATATTTTTTTTTATCAATTTAATTCTTGTAGATATTTCTAAACCAAATTTGAAACATCAAAAACCTAGTGCATAAAACTTTTTTCTAAATTTAATTTTCTTACTCACGAAAAAGTATTTGCCTGCGGGTTCCAACGTTCCCCTTCAAAAAATTTTTTATCAATTTAAATATTGATGATTTTAAAATATAGACTTGTTAAAAATTGACAACATGGTACCATATTAATTTTTTTCTAAATTTAATTTTCCCACTCCTTAAAAAGTATTTGCCTGAGGGCTCCAAAGTTCCTCTTCAAAATTTTTTTAGCAATTTACATATTAAAGTTTTACTTAAATAGATTTTTTTTAACATTAACATCTTGGTGCCATATTAATTTTTTTCTAATTTTCATTTTCATTCTCCTTAGAAAGTATTTACTCGCGGATTCAAACCTTCCCCTTTTAATCCGCCTTAGCAGCGGGCTCCAACGTTCCCCTTTATACAAATTTTTTCTAAATTTAAATATTAATGATTTTCTTATATAGATTATTTGAACATCAACAACCTTGTGCCATATCAACTTTTTTTCTCACTCGTTTTGAAGTATTTGCCTGCAGGCTGCAATGTTCTCCTTCAAAAACTTTTTTGAAATACAATTTTTAAACTATACTTTAACAACCTGTATAATTCCATATACATTTCTTAACATATTTTCTTGCTCTTTAAAAAACATTTATTGCTTGCAGGCTCTCACGTTATTCTTCCAAATTTTTTTTATCAATTAAAGTCTTGTAGATATTTCTAAACCAAATTTTGAAACATCATTAACCTGGAGCCATATAAATTATTTTCTATATTTTTTTCTCACTCTTTAATAAGTTTTTGCCTGTGGGCTCCAACGTTCCCCTTCAATTATTTTGTAAATATTTTTAAATGGATTTTTTAAGTTTAACAATCTAGTACCATATAAATTTCTAAACCTTTTTTCTCACTCCTTAATATGTATTTTCCCGTGGGCTCCAGAGTTCCCCTTCACAAAATTTTTTTTAAATATTTAATATTTAATGCATGGTAATATCTGGTACTTAATTTCAATTACACTATTAATTATATACATTCAAATTTATTAATAACAATGCAACGTGGTCACACAGGTAGGCAATGCTACTTCGTCGAATAAGCTGACAATGTTCATTGCTGTGGTAAAAATGCAAAAGAAGTGGTAAAATAATCCAGGTAGGCAATCCGATTCCGCCAGATTGCGACAATGATAATTGCCGTGGTGAACATGCGAATGACGTAGTATAACATTGTAAATTTTAAAAAAAGCGATATAAAATATAGTAATAACAATTCAACGTTTTCACCCAGGTAGGCAATGCGACTGCGTCGGATAGCTGACAATGTTAATTTTTTGCAGTTGAAAACGCGAAATAAGTGGTAACACGTAGATTGACATTCAACGTTGTTACCCAAGTAGGCAATGTGACTGCGTCAGATAGCGGACAATGTTAATTGCTGTGGTAAAAACGCGAATAAAAGTGGTAACACATTGAAAATTAAAATAAAAACGATATATATTATAGTTATAACAATTCAACGTTGTCACCCAGATAAGCAATTCGACTGCGTCGGATAGCGGACAATGTTAATTTTTTGCAGTTGAAAACGCGAAATAAGTGGTAACACGTAGATTGACATTCAACGTTGTTACCCAAGTAGGCAATGTGACTGCGTCAGATAGCGGACAATGTTAATTGCTGTGGTAAAAACGCGAATAAAAGTGGTAACACATTGAAAATTAAAATAAAAACGATATATATTATAGTTATAACAATTCAACGTTGTCACCCAGGTAAGCAATGCGACTGCGTCGGATAGCGGATAATGATAATTTTTTGCAGTTGAAAACGCGAATAAAAGTGGTAACACATTGAAAATTAAAATAAAAACTATATATATTATAGTTATAAGTTATAACTTATAACAATTCAACGTTGTTATTCAGGTAGGCAATCCGATTCAACTGGATAGCGGACAATGATAATCGCTGTGGTCAACATGCAAATGAAGTAGTATAACATTGAAAATTAAAAAAAAAACGATATAACGATATATATTATAGTTATAACAATTCAACGTTGTTACCCAAGTAGGCAATGCGACTGCGTCGGATAGCGGACAATGATAATTTTTTGCAGTTGAAAACGCGAATAAAAGTGGTAAAACATCGAAAATTCGACAAAAAAAAAAACGATATAAAATATAGTAATAACAATTCAACGTGCTCGCTCTCCGCTCCCCACTCCTTGTGTCTGAATTGCTTAGCGATTTATACCATAAGATTAAAATAGAATATTATCTAAATCTACGTTTTTCTATTTATCACTTTGGCCACGGTTAGGTATATCAAATTATTATCATTGTTATCGTTAAATATTTAGTGCCTGCTTGGAGGTTTCGCTTTTATGACTACTAACGACTACCTCCACTGCTAGGCGTACCGAACAGACTCACTAAATGACTCCGTATGGTTAGAGCAGAAGAGAACAGGTGAGCACAGGTGTTTTAATAAATGAACGAAACCAATAACAACGTAGTTTACGTCAAAATCGGCGATTTTATTATTCACAAAATAATCAACAAAACAAAAATCAAATGGTACGATAGGGCGCACACGTGGTTATGCCAAAAAACCGTTTACAACGGCAATGTAAGTTAATATGCAACTTACAAGCAGTATCTGAAGCACACATTATGTTATGAAAATATCTAGAAACATGTCTTTCTATCTCCTAACCTTTCTAAAACCTAAATTTTTAAATTTGAACGATGATGGATGATCCTTCCCCATAGAAATCAAAATTAGTAAAAATATACAATTTTTTTGCAGTCCTCTAAATTTCAAAGCATACTTTTGAATTTCTCTTGAGTCTCAACGCTTTGATGCGGTGTTGCACAAACAATTTATTAAATTTAATGGACCGATCGTGTGCCACGTAAAACCTTTTATAAGGGACCATTAGCTCACTAACTAGTGCACTATTAGTGCAACCCGGCACTATAGTAATTTTATATTAAGTTATAGTTTTGCCTTTAAAACTAAAAACAATATTACTGCTAATTTTGTAAAACGCCGAAAAAATGGACTCTCAACAAAAATGTAGCTAAATAACATTTTATGCCTACAGAGTTCCTTGTCATTAGTTGTATAGATTTAAATACTCTGAATATTATTATATTTTGAATTATGCAATAAAAATGAATGGTCTCATCCAAAGAAGTAAGCAAATTGGAAACTGATGTCGATATCATATTATAATATCTATATCATCTATGGCAAACGACAATCCTGGTCATTCGTCGGAGACGATTCGCAGTTCTAATAATTTCAAAGAACAAAAAAAAATTAATAGGCCAACAATGAACAGGCAAGTCGTTAAACAGTAATATTGTACCTATACAACATTTATTCATATATTTCATTCTGCTCAAGTTAATTTCATAAAAAATCTCGATACTATTATTTCAGTGCAAGATGAAGACGGATGAAGAAATATCAGTTCTTTGATATGGAATATGTACTCTAGACATGGCAAACCTATATTCAACCTGAAGAGTCGACATATTTCGTAAGTTTGATTACCTATTCTTTAGGGCCTTACATTTACGTTTTACTCTTAAAATCAATATTTATTGCCACGGTTAATCTGATATTCGAGTGACGTGGATGCATATTTTACGTGCGTATAAAATACGTAAGCTCAGGTGACGACGGCACACACAGGTCGTAGAATATAATAATAATATATCAATACAATTATTTATAAATTGTGTTGAACATGCCAAACACAGGCGTTTTTATGTCTCGCAAAATAAAAGCTGAAAATTAGTTAATAGTATAACTGTATAAGTATTTTGAAAATTGCATTGTGTAGGTGTGTATAGAAAAAAATAATGAACAAATACATTATGATGGATTTCGTATTAAATTTACAAGGTTTTTTTAAGATAACATATTTTTATTAATATCTAACGGAAATAAACGAAAGAAATTTAAAATATTCTTGAATAGCTTAATATCAAAATAAGTGGGTAACTGGGTGACGCTCTGCTGTACAGACGGTTACAAGAGGGACACTGTAATGTATTGTGTTAAATTTAAACTCAATGATGTTGTATATAGGTACCTATTAAGAGGTAGGTAATTTCATTGTATACGAAAAACAATTTTCGTACTTGGATGTTTTAACCTAAATTTTTTTAATAAAAATAGAAAAAATTATAAGAAATCTTGTATTCAATTTTCAAATCTTAGTTATAAAAAAAAAATTAATAATCGAAAATGTTATATGGCTATAAATAGCACAACATGTGTCAAAATAATTTCTGGTGTATAGAAAATGCTAATTTAAACATTAAATGAAAACTTCATGTATCTACGGACTACAGTACATATTTTAGTTACACTTACACAGAGTACCATAATCGGTTTTACCGAAAACCAATTTTGTGTAAAAATACCGGTTTTTTTTTGAATTTTTTTTTGTTTATGCATTATAAATTTAGACTTCCCGAATGCATCTACTAAATTCAATTTCCCATCGGAAAATAAAAATACTGAAGTTAAAAATCAAAGCTACAGATTAAAAATTAGAAAAACACATCATTCTAATCACACATGATTATAAAATATAAAATATACCAGATACAATTAAAATTAACATAATATTAAATACCTAATTATTATTAATTTTAAATTAGACGGTATTCGGTGAAATTGTTGGATTGGAATTTTATAAATCTAGTTGGTATAGTCGGTAAATGTACTGTCGATTTGATGTGTTTATTATAAACCTGTAAATTAACTCTAAAAACCAGAAATTACAATTATTTATAATCACAGTTTTACTTAAAGATTCATAAAAATAAATATGCCTATATGCTTCTAGTATCTATACACCATCAAATTGTTCCTAAACACGGAACTGCTTGATGTAAAAAGTTGCATTTTATTAGATCCGTGGATTCATCATATTGACGTATAATATAATATCTATAATTTATATTCTATGGCAATTGCCAAAATCGATGCGAATGGCATGGTCGATGAAACATTTTAGTATTTTATTAAACGAAACTGATATGAACATAAAATATACTACGTTTCGTATGGTGTTATTTTTCACAAATTACAAAATTTTCAGATATGTATCTTGAGCGTTTTCAGAGTAACGTCGTAGCTTAGTGTTCACGTCACGGATTCCGACGAATGCCGAAAGAATCGATGTTTAAAATATTATGTAAGTTTGTTTTTTATTTATTTTATTTTCAAATTTACTTCTAAAAGTTAAATTAAATATTTAATGTCACTAAAAATGTGCTATCCAAGTGTTGAAGACGAATATTTTAGTTCCTAGTTCGAATAATATAAACGCCGTAATCGTTTATTATAATATATACCTAGTTAATACCTATATGTTTCGGTGTCATTTTAGTACGCCGATTTGCTAGAATGTTATTCTGACTCAGAAGATACAATTTTAATTTAATGATGTAAATTGTTTTCCAAATCCATTGTTATAAGTTATAGATAACTATTAACTTAGTGTAACATACTTAACTACTAATATTCACCTAATATATCTATATTTAAATAACGTAGTACATCATACACGAATGCGTT
>JANEHU010003970.1:0-25090 GCA_027563435.1 Nasonovia ribisnigri
AAATTAATGTCTGAATAATGATTATATTATTATAAATTATAATATTATGTCTTAATCGTCTATTTTTAATCTTATTAAGCATGCATTGTGTTAAGCAAAATTCACAATTCGTTGATGAGTTCTACGATAGGTACATATTATACTATTATGCATATTATCCCATATAGATATAATATTATATACATAATAATATACATAATATTAATATATATAATATTAATTTTTCGGAGTACCGTAGGTTTGAGGTTTTAATTAATGACAATTTTCTATTTATACTCAAATACATAGTCAAATGTAATGTTCATGCACTGTACTTTACCAACTCTTAAAGTCTTAATCACAAACGGTGAAACGAGAACCACGATTAACATGAAGGTGTATTAATGTATTATCGTATGCTTGAAAATAATATATTCATTGTCGACGATTCTTAGACACTAGCTTATCTATATTTTATATTAGGTATACCTTTCGTTCAACAGTTTTTATTTTTCATCGAATGGCTCTGTACGTTTGTACCTACCTACTTAATAGATTCGTTCAACTATTATATAACTCTACATTTAACAGATGTATTTTGAAACAATATCCAAAAATTATAAATTGTCCCACTTATAACATACGCGTATACACTGTGACTAAAAATTAGCGCGTAACCTACATACGAGCTCAAGTATATTAATATGTTTACCAAACATGTTTGTTACCTTACTACGTTGTTACAATTAATATGTTATTGTTGTTCAGAATTTTTGTAAAAGTCGACAACAAGATCGCCTGATGTTAGGAATTAATCGAAGGAAATAAATTATCAAGTAAAACGTTTTGTTCACAGAAATTATTCAGAATAACTATACGTATTATGTACAAATCACAAACATTATAATAAATAATTTATTGATCAATGTGTATGGTTGATTGCTCGTATCACAAAAATATATTAATATACAATATAATTAAAAATAAATAAATAGGTACATTAAAAAAACATTATACAGACAACAATATTTATTTTGGATGTTTAATAGTACCTACCTAATCAAAATATACATTTACGTGAAATTATTTACCAAATTACCAAACGGTAAGTATACACATTATTATAAACGTTATAAATAATAACCAGCTCTATTATAGTACCTACATCACATCATAAGGGTCTAATATGGGATAAACATAATAATGTAAAATATTACTTATAATGTAATAAAAGTGTAATTTATCACGTCACAAGACTAAGACATCGTCCATTATACTATGTTTACATAAAATAAATATTGTAAATTGTATAATAGAATTTATGGGTTTCGTCATAGGATAACAATACAATTTCGATTAAAATATTATTAACTATAGGTATTCGTTAATAATAATATGATATCCTCGAATTCATTCGTATGAGAATTTAAAGAATGTCAATGAAAAATGTCTTATGTTGTTTCAGTGGATGGTAAACCGGAAAGCGTTCTAACTATACATGTGTCAGGGCTGGTGTGTTTAAAACGGGTTTTTTAAACTTAAAATAAAAACTATTTTTAACAACCCTGATATACCACAGTCTAAAGTTATAAGTTATAACTAATAATCTTTAGTCTTTACCGCAGTTACGTCACACAGTATATTATCTGAAACGTGCGAATTAAAATTATGTTTTCATAAAGTTATAACGCAACATTTACAACATGCAAATCGTCTAAAAATATTATGAGCAAACTATTCGTATACAAATCACAAGTTCATGTAAACTTAGAACGCGTCACTGTCAAAATATATTCATTATTATTTATTGAAAATCTAAAATTCGGTTAGGCAATAAAAACATTACACAACAACTTACAAGTTTAAAATTGATAGTCATCAAAGTTGGCAATATTAATTAATTAATTATTTTACACGTCATTAAACCCATGACAGTTTTTTTTATACACAAATTTGGACTTTTACCAGGAGAAGCTAAGAATTAAAAACGTAAAGGGGGGGTTACGCCACACTAGTTTCGCCAAAGCAGATAACTTCGATGCAACTTGAATCTATGTAACGCATGACGCATACTTCTATCAAAAACATAACATGGCATTACAAAAAGCTTTCACTATAAATAACTAGGACAATTCTAACACTATAATATATAGTAGGAACATTTAATTTGAAGAATTCTTGCAAATAGTGGGTGGGGGTAGTAATATTATACTATTACGATATAATTTTATAAAAATAAAATATTATATTATACTTGTCTTTTTATTTCTCTCATTTGGGAAGATTATCATAAGTCACTTTTAAATCATTTTAATTTCCTCAAGTGAGTGTATCTTACTTATATTATATTCGTTGGTCCATTAACATGCTGGATGCTAAAATACGTCATACTACCAATATGTATTCATAATTCGTGAAGGTACGCGAAAATACAGTTTACTGACCTCAGCGGGATTATAGGTTAACATTTATACTGATTACAAATTTATAAATAGCAATTTTATTTACTAACAGTAAAAGTAAAAGTAAACGAAAATGTTAACAGTTATTTGAGCTGTATAAAATAGTAGTAGGTATATCCACCTAGGTACGAGGTATATTATAATTTTCAAGTTTTATATACTTCCAATTATCAAGTTGTGTCACATAATTTTCTTTTGACCTCTACGTGAAGTATGTAATTTTTTATACCATTCGATTCTGAGCACTCTGTTTATTGCCGAGTCCAATTTTTTAATCAACCTTAATTTAATAACTGTAATCAAAACTACTTGTCGTTGAAATATTTTTAGAATTATTAACAAACAAGACGGCACACAAAAAAGAATATCGTGGACATTAGGTGAAGATGAAAAAAACAAGCAAATGGATACTCGTATAGCGACACGTTTCATTGCAATCAACGAATTAAAGTATATTTATAGTTGTATAAATATTTATGGAGTGGTTTAAACTTTAGATGATCGATGAAACTCCATTGTAGAAAACTACTTTAGATAAGTATCTATTGTTATGGTTATTACTTATTAGATCGTTTTTACTATAAAAAAAACACTAAACATACAATAGTATAGAGATACTCTTACCATTGTGTCGTTCTTTTTTTAGGTTTGATATAAGTTCAATTGATGATAATATCTATCGACTTGCACTAGTTATAGGTACACCTAATATGGTCTGGCAAAGTTAATTAAAGTTAGCAAATCCAAAAGGATTAAGAAACTTGAAAACATTTACGTTTATATCGGGGTCAACTAGATTATATGATCATATAATAGATTGTTTCGTCATAAAAGAAAATATTATTTTCATTTGAACTGCAGTGCCTATAAAAATGGCGTTTATAGCACAACGCATTAATGTATATTGTATACGAAAAATGATTAAAGCGTAAAAAAAATTTTAAAGTGCGTGCATACTTTTATTTTGACGAATTGTAACATTACCTAATACATATATTATAAATCATACGAAAATATAAATAGTTTTATTTTAATCTTGAACCACCCATCTATAGATTTGCACTCGGCGAGGAGATCACTACCGACGTAAATGAAGGTATACAGCTTCCTCGAGAGATTTCCTTTGACTTTGACAGCCACGTTAAATTTTATTATAATAATATGTGAAAAATTAAATATTTATAAATGTTAAAATGGTTAAATACAACAAAAGAAGTTAATTTTAGTTTTTTTATCATAACTCATATTAATATGATAGTACAAAAATGTACTGACATTTTAAATGAAGCATTCAACTGTATACATTCATAGTGTCGTATAATGATTTAAAAACATCTAATATACGCCTGAAAGCTTATCATTTAAATAACGAAATTTAAGATTTTCAGTCTAATATTACCTATATACCTAGGTATAAATGATAATGATAAATCATAAATGTTTTTAAAACGATGTTGATAACGGTTTGTAATTTAAGTATATTTTCCAAAAATTATTTTATTTAGCGATATATACATATTATACATACCTATTATAAAATCACACTTGTAATATTTATTTAAGTATTATGTATCGGTATTGCTGTTATTCTCATACGTCAGTTAAAATTCTCAGATACTTATTCAATGTATTAGGGAAGTCTAAGAAGTAGCTGATACGACTATTTATAATATAAAAAAATGTACCTAGTTGAAGTTTGTTTAATGCATATACCTATAGCATATTATATAGGATCTATATATATACCTATATATCAGTATAGACTCAATGTAGTCAATATCGTCATAGATTAAGTTATTGAATCCGAATTACCTATAATAATACCATACGGTATGATGATATGGGCGATGAACGTTTGGTCACATTTACCCAAAATGACCCAAAATCCAACACGTTTGGGTACAAATAGACACAACGTTTGGACACATAAAATAAAAGATATTTTATATTTTTACCTGGTAAATCAGAGAACGTTTGGGTACACATATACAAGACACGTTTGGGTACACGCCATAAACACGTAATCTACTTTATCACCTAACCATTAATATTATCGCGACTACGAATTTATATGTAATACATATATTTGTTATTGGCTATAATCTTTATTACGCCTGCATCAATATAATATTATATATATATATATAATATATTTTAATATTGTAAATACGTTGATGGAAATCCAAGAAGAAACTCATTTAAAGATATGCAGTATTAAAAAAAATCTAAAAAATATTTTAAGAAAAGAGGATTCAGATAAAGTTGGTTATATTTTATAACCATATTGTATTCAATAAAGATAATAATAACAATTTTTGGGAGACTATAAGAGCTAACCTCCTCGTGGTGTCTCCTGGATAACGCTAATAGGCTCTAAAAAATAAAATGTAAAATAATATATAAAGATAAGTAAATAAATAAAATAAGATTTTAAAAGTATATTGTAATGAATGACCAAATAATATGTTAATATAATATGACAAAATGAAATTATTAAAATATAAAAAAATTGTACCTAAACGTAGTATTAATTTTAAAATATTATGCGCCCAAACGTTGTATTGAAATTTGGGGTCTGAAAAAAAGTGTACCTAAACGTGTGTTCCCAATCGTTCTCCCGAATCTCGGGTAAAAAAATCGTTGTGTGTCCAAACGTTTTACGGCCGATGATATAATGAATAAAGTAATAAAGAGTATAAAAAGATTACTATTTTGTTAGATACAGAAAAAATGTCACGACTTTTTAACATAATTGTTTAAATAAATATTCAAGTGTTAATATGCATGTATTTAATATATTATGTAAATGCCAGATAACAATATTTGAATATCTGCTTTTACACTGGAGGTATATACAGGCATTAGTTAGGTACTATGTAAAAATGTACAAATAGTTAAAATAAACATTTAACACAAGACGTGTTTTGAAAAATGAAAAAAAGAATCTTTTAATAAGTCTTATGAAAATCTATTTTAATGGGGTTTGCATATTTATTAGTCACTTTTGTTTAATACAATAAAACGCAAATGTTACTTTTGGAGTTGAATTATTTATGAACCGAAACAAATGTACAGACAGGATGGGAGGTTTGAAAATTGGCGAGCTTGTGCTGTATTATTATAATTAGTTAATTATATAAAATATGTACATTGAAAAGCATTGATAAATTATCATCGCATACGAAAAATAAAATTTAGAATAGATTGATTTTTTATACTGTGTTTTGATACTTCGATGAATATCGATGAATAGCTTGTTATGCATATTTATTAATTTATAATCAGTAATCACATGTAATATTCATTCAACGAGAACTCCATATTACAGTAAGTACCTGGTATACCTATATCTTATTTGCTAGCGATATTTATATTTTATACAATAAGTTATACGTACAAGTCGCAAAAACCGGTCATTTGTTCTAACTTTTAAAAACACAGTTCAAACCTGTCACGAAAAATACACGTTCACAACTCGGTTCTATCACAAAAAAAACCAAATACGCAATCTGGTTGTTTATCAAAATCGCTCTTTTTTGGCTCTCAATTAGAAAGCAGCCGTTTTTATAATACCTATATAATATATATTTTTCATACCTGTTTTACATAGATTTTTTTTTGTGCTTAATTTATAATAAATCAATACATTATTATTATAAAATATATTATAAAAAAAACATTTATAATTTCAAATAAAATATGTTATAAGTGTTATAAGTGTACAGTGGTTATAAGTGTTAGTCTAAAATGTTCATTACTATATGTAGAACATCCATTTATATGACTATATTATATACCTTATTATTTTGTTCTATATGATAAATTGAGAAACTTTAGAGAAGTATAGTAAATTGTTAAATACTTTTAAATTAAATATTTTTTTATATTTAATAATTGCTTCATTTAGTAATCATTAACTACAAATTACAATTACCTACTCAATTTCACAAACAGGCGATGCACAGTAATAATTACATTAATTTCTATTCGTATACGATAAGAGACAAGAGTGTTAGATAGGTATAGTAGGTACGTTCTATAGTCGTATCGGTATCGATAAACACTAAGTCAATTCCGGGTGATTACTGATTAGTAAAACAAACATATGAAGACTAAATATACGTACCTACCTATTAAATAAATAATATATTAAAGAAAAATGTTATGCGTTTAATATGAGTTAATTAATAAAAAGAATAATATCTAATGACAATGAAAGATCAAAGATATATACTCGTATATATACTTATATTCGTCTGCAATGTCGAATGTCAAATTACCCATATTATATTTTTAATATTTTAATACGATTTAAGATATTATGTATATGTTAAATATATTTTATTGAGTTAGGAATGAGATTTGTCTTAAATATTTATATTATATACTATAAGTTTAATTTTGTTATTATGCTTTTTTTATTTATAATTAAACACTTATAAGTAGATATTATAATATTTGAGGCGTCATACCTTTATATTAATTTAGATTATTACAGGTTAACCTACGACTATTGAACGATTTATCTATATTATCTAATAAAGTATAAACTGATAAGTAATGACGTCAAAAGCATTACGTTGTAAACACTACAAACTATAAGCTACTTCAAATATATATACTAAATCACGATAACCTGCTTAAAATGTAATAATAATTATAGTTTAATAAATGTATGAAACATATAAATAAGTTAATTAATATTTGATGCTCTTTTTTTTAAAATCATTTTATTTTTTGAAGATTATAATTTACAAATTGTGAGTACTGAGTAAGCTGTAAGCCTACATAATCTATTTTAACCAAAATATATAATTAAATATTTTTTTTTTTAGTGTTAGTATAGTTCTTTATTTTTATGCTCATTATTACATATTATATATGCCTATATGGCTATATGTAATAAATATGTATTGACATAATGTTAAATTCATTAAAATAAAACATACTTTCAAACTTCCGGTTTCCTTTATTTAATTATTATCGTTGTACTGTAGGTATATATAAAAGCAATATAATTATGATAATTCAGATACCAAAGAACTCATCGGATCTAAAATTATACGAGCTTGCATATATCACATATATATCTTAATATTTATGATATATATATGGCCAGTTTTCATTTGGTTCTGTTTTAAATCATAAATACATTCGGCGCTGCACCGCGTGTCCTCGTACTATAGGTACATTCGATATTATAATCATCAAATCAATTGGAGGCTGATCAATTGAATATTTAAAACTTTTAACTAGTACCCATACTAAAGAATTCAATCAATTTAAAATTAATGTAAGTAAATTAATATAATTAAAAATGTCTTACCTGTTTTTTACTCAAACGCACCATATGTTCATATAAATCGTTCACAGCAAGCTTATAGTTGAATAAATGTATATATTACTTAAAGTTATAGTGCATTTTCATCCTTTTATAGATAGATAGATATTGTTTTTTATTGTATTTTAAATTGAAATTATAAAGTTGTGCGTAATTTAATACCTTGAATTATCAATAAAAAAAAAATAGAGAGAAAGAGAAAGAAATATAGAAATAATAATGATTCGACTATACATTACGTTATCGTTGATTGTATCAATTATTTTGCGAAGAAAACGTGCAAATATGTTTTGTTTAATTAAATTTAAATAATTTTTTTATAGTTATTATATATAACATTTGGCCTAGACCTAACACGTTTTATGCGATATAGATTTGTATACCTACGTCACTAAACAAATGCAGGTCAGTCAATATTATATGGAAAATAATAATACAAGTTATAACTATAAAAATTAAAATCTTTCCGACACGTGTGGTAAATAATATCCATTAAATATAATTTACAAAATATAAATGTACAACATATTACTGTTTAGTACGGACAATGAAGAGGTTAAATACTGACGGTGACCCATATTTAATGAGAAAATTTGTACATCTATTGTTATTTAAGAACATTAACTAGAATATCTAATAAAAAAAATCAATGATTACATAAATATTCCATGAATAATGTCACATTATGTGACATATATGTGGCATATACACAATATATATATAATATAGGTTTTGATAAGAGAATCTAATTATTGTAATGAATTATCATAAAAAATAATAATCGTCACGACAAAAATTACCCAAACACATATTTGTATTCAGTAATAATTATGTAAAACGTTGAAACAATACGTGTAACTGGCTTTTCGATTCAAAACGATTTTTTTTGCTAAATATCATATTTAAATTAGTTTTAATATCAATTTACGGCTTCAACTAACCCTTACATTTAATAACAATCAGTGCAGCGTATTTAGGAATTTTTCATTGGGGGGAGGGAGTCCAGCTAAGTTTCCAAACACATTTAAGTGCGGGTCTCCACTACAAAAAATACTAATATATTTAGGTAATATATGCTTGGATAGGTATTTATGGGGCCAATGGAGGGGGTCCGGGCCCCATGGACTTATTCCTCACCAAAAATACGCCACTGATTATTATATTACAGCTATTTAACCATAATATAATGATAATATTTACAGTGTTTAATTTGATAATGTTTACAATATAAAAGTTGTTAAATTATAGTTAGAAATAAAGGTGATAATTTTTGTGGCTTGGTTAATTTTTTTATTTTAAGTATCATACCTTTTGTATTAAAATGTTACATAATTTATTTTTCAAAAACAAATTTTAGATTTTATGATTCAGCGATGAATGTTTTGGTCTTAAAATATGAGTTTTTTGTATTTAACGTCACCTTTAGGAGTACTTAGTAAAACCTCTAATCTTCAATCCTCAATTTTCAACTTTGAGGGGTTTTTCTGATAGAAAATTGGAACTAGTCGGTACCCTTTGGGTCAAAAGTAAAAAATTCCAGTAGTTTTCAAAATAATAGAGACAAAAAAAAAATCGGGAATATTTACGAAAACCCGCTTTCAAAGAAATCTATAAGTTGAAATTTTCAACAAATATTTATATTAGAATTTTCTAGAAATGACACTGATATACAATTTTTGAAAAATAATATTTTATAATAATACCTAATAATAATAAAAAAAAAACAAATATTGAATGGTGGGTTATCATTGGTCAGTTTACGGAAAGTGTTATTTTTAGCGTGTAGGACACTAGGACTATCTAATAGGATTAATAGGGATTGAAAAAGAATAGGAACATCGAAACTTCCGAAGAAACTAGAGGGTGTAAATTCACTCCAAGCATGGTGTGACCAGCACTCATTACGATATGCCGATATAACATACATTGCTTGTATAATATGTTCCTAGCTGTGTCTGTAGAGATGGTTTAAGTAAAAGTTTTTTTAGTAAAATAATGGAAACGCATAATATATCATGTTTTAATAAAGTCGTAAATTAATTATTCTTAAACATACAAATTTTAAATATACTAATTAAAATTTTTTTGTGCGTGCCAATCGTGTGGACGTTTTTCGACATCCAGGATATAAATTTGTTCACGGCCCGAGTAAAGAAATTGTACTAACTTATTATTATAATTTTTTCACAATTATTATGTCACAAGGATCTTTTATAAAATCCCAAACAAAGCCACATGTTGGCTGCTGAAATAACTACATAGTACATAGGTATAGACTATGCCCTATATGGTCAAGTTTCACTTTATAAATACAATTAACCATGTGACTATTTAAGTAATTATAATATTCAATGTATATTGTTATTGTATACATTTTTTCAAGTTTAAACTTTTAATTTACGTATGTAATAATGTGCAGCGAATGAGCGAAATCGAATAGAAAATAACGACCAACATTCATTAATATTTACATTTTTTTTAAAATTATTTTTAATCATACAATCTATACATTGCCTGGACAATATAAGCATGAGTGCTAAACGAATAATAAAAGGACTTGTTCATTTGTTGAAGAAATCATTCAGTGAAAGCTCTTCAGCAGGTGTTTGTATTATTTATATTTCACATTTAGCACCTTTCCTATGTTAACTGAGAAAATCTCTTGGTCACTGGCACTTGAGTCTTCTTGTTTGATTTCCTGGGAGTGAGTGACAGGAAAGATTTATTATAAGTGGGTTGGAAACTTGAAGTGGTTGTGTGTGAATTTTTGGTAGTATATTTTTGTCATTTATTTTATCGTGGTTATGTGAAGGTCAATATGTAGGGATTAGGGAATCGTGTTAGACATACTACAGGGAATGTTGGTGATTCGACGGAATACTTTTATTGGATGATTTGGATGATTTTGATATTTTATATTTTGGCTGATATTTACATTTAAAATTATTTAATTTATTCTACACTTAACATGAACATAATATATTATATAGTAAAAGTCATGTGTATATCAAATAGTGTTTGAAAATTTCATGAAATTTAATATTGTGAAATATTTCAGTATTTTAATAAATATTGTTTTTATTTTAAATAAGTGTTATATTTACATATAATCTTCATAAATTACCTTCATAATTTGATGGTATATGTATTCCTAACCTTTTGTTCACTTACGTTTTTCTTTCTAATACCTAACTTTCAAGCCTCAAGCTATAATAATTTATGTATTGAAAGCAAAATAAAAATAATAAAATACACCTAATCTTTGGTATTATACATTTAAAATGGTATTCACAATCTTTATATTGGCAAAAACACATAAAAATGTTTAAATGATACAAATATACAATATTATACATATACATACTATGGTAATATGTCAACCACAGCACTCATATTCCATTAATATCAATGATTATAGGTACCTTGTAATCATGGACTATATAATTAATAATTGATAAATAATAAAAAAAACCATCATAAATATTTTATATTTGTATGAAAAAAATTTCAATGTCTCATGATTTTGTGAAATATTTCACCAAATAGTGAAGTATTTCACATGCAATATTTCATACTTCAAATACTAATATTAAATATATTCACTCGTCATCGCATTCAAATATTTTTATGATTAATATGAGTAATATTAATTATACATATAGGTATTTATGTTTTTTTTTGTTTACAATTAAGCACTCGACTCTATCGTTTAATTATATAGTATTCAATAATCAAAATGAATAGCAAAATATTTATACTAGACATTATTACCAGCTATTGCCTATTATCTATTGTTATGCAAACATATTACAAATAATTACTATTATATCTGTTAACTCATCTGGGAATGATTATTGTTTAAATTTAATTATGAACCGTTAAGCTAACTGTAAAAATATACAATATGTTCATACCATAAATATTACTAAATTTTGCAATACTTAAGCAAATATAGCACTCAAAAGTCTCTATTTAGGTTTTTATCAATGTATTAGGACTCGTATAATAATTAGTAAGTAATTTTTTTGGTGTAATACTAATTACTATACCAGGCATCAGCTAACTTTTTATTTGATTTGTTCTTATTAATATATATTATATTATTATTATTTATAACATCATAATTTAGAAATAAATCTCTGATATCTAATTACTTTTTATAACCTACTACAAATTATCTTACCCAATTCACCAAAAACTAAAACAATTAGATGACTAACTCAATTAATTATATATAAACCACTAACGTAACTAATGTATTTATAATATTTAATTTTTTTCTGTGTTTTAGGTACACAAATTATTTTAAGCTAATCTAAGATCGTAAATCTAATAATATGAGTCTTATACCTAAAACCGGTGCTGTCGTATACTTCATTTTGAATAGACGAGATCGGCAAACAAACACATTTCCATGGAACTATTCATTATCTATAGTGACAAAGACACAAAGCGCTATTATATTATACTTAGGAAACCAACATATCATGGTATGACAACATTTAGAAAGTCTATTCCGCTGTAAAAACTAAAACCGAAACAAATAAAAGTAAATAAGCATGCGTATTCAAGTATACTATAATATGGACATCAGGCGCACAAAATAATTAATTATTGAATAAGACACTTCGGAATTAGACCCGCCTGAGTCGTCGGGCTATAGGCAAACAATCGTGCATGAGTGCAAAAACCACCGAACGATAGTCGTAGCACGGGAAACGAAATTTAGTGTGAAATGTGACAAGAAATGCCGCGATTGTTGTCTTTAAGTAGTCAATTTTATTATTGTCGTTGAGTCGTTGTCACGAATTAAACCAAGAAAAATCGGTACGTTAATTATGCAGGGTTAAAAGTGAAACGGCAATGATGTATCGGTCCGGATGATTCGTCGACCGGAACCAAGTTCGTCATTAAATATTATTATTTTTATAATGTATATAATATAAATGTTTATAGTTAGTATAAAACCGCGATCCGAATTCCACCACTTAAAATTACTCAAAGAGTCAAAACTACGGACCTCAGCGCTTAACGGTCGATGTACGAAATCATTATACACTATTTTTTACTCGTCTTTTAGATATCAATGTCCTGCTATATTTACGCCATTTAAACTTACAACGTCGTTTACGACAACGTCATGGGCTGAGATGTCGACTTCGCGGCGGGTGCGTTCGATTTTCAGGTTGATTTAGGTATGGGAAATATAGAAATCTTCCCTCCAAACCTGCTTTGGGTCAAAATATTTGTTTTCGATTGACTATACGGACGTACGGTCCAGCCTCGTTGACTAAAATAAAACTAAAATTTAGATTTAAAAGTCTGCAATGTTAGTAGAATTAATTTTTTGTAGGATATATTTTTATCCTGGGCCTTTCTGTACTCAGCGAAGCTCAGTTATCTTTTTAGTATAGAATACATGAAATATTATTACATTTAAAAAACCGTAAATGCTAAAACCTGCATTTTGAAAATCTAATCCCAAATATAGTGGATTAAAGAATTATACAGCCATACAGGCCTACTATAAGTCAGTAAGAAATGAGATTAAGTGTAGTACGAATTTTATGTGTGGATGTACTGGATAATGTTTTTAATATATAATTAGATTGAATTATGGTTAGTGGTCACGAATAAAATAAAAGAGACATAGTTATCATAAACTTAAAGACTAGCATATCTTGATTCATGGTTTAGTTTGATAAAAAAAGTATCAATTCAAAATTTCATTTTTAATATTTCATTTAAACCCGTGTACGATCAATGTTATCATTTAATCCAAGAAATAAGAACGGTTCCATAGCGTATTCCCTGACTCTGGTTAAGGTCGATAATTGATATACAGTAAATATAAAAAATGAATAATAATTGGCTCTTAATTAAAAAAATGAACAAATATTTTAACCATTACCATTGAGTGTGGATCATATAGACTGAGATTTCTACAATCTATATAGTCAATTAACTCTTAGCTCTTACTCTATTATATGTAGTGATAAAACGGTTTAGAAAACAAGTGTTATTTTATAATTTTTCATAATATTATATTACTTCTGTAATAATTCGATATTAATATATTACGATTGAGCCTTGTACAACAATATTATACAACTGTTAATATATTATGACTGCATTTGGTAAGAATAAGGACAGAGCTCTTCCCAGGACAGGTTGGGGCGTTCGCGGAGTATACAATATTATGGTGTTTAGTGCGCGGTACGACATTTTTGTGCCGTATTGTAGTTCAGCCATTTCGGCACTGTATTTCAGCCTTTGGGCGCATCGTTGACACCGTAAAAATGCCGTTTTTTCGTCGCTCACACCGCTGCACGAGAGGAGAGGACGGCGGCCACTCCATCGCTTCCCATGGACGTCCGGTCCGGCCGCCTGACGTCCGTTTACGCGCGTGCGAAATCCAAGGCCGTCCGACGACAGAAATAATGCACACGATTGTGCACAGCCCGACGCATATTGGACGCGAGAACGCGTGACAAGGACGCGATTTATTTCCAATTACTTGCAACGCGACGACGTTTCCGTTCGAATAAGGAGAAGAAGAAATATCGACTATATATAGTTACGCGCGTCGAGTCTTTCGGCCGCCGCCGTTCACTTTGTGCGTCGACGAAATACCTGGGATAACGATGTCATACTGCGAGACACTCGAAAGAAAATTGATGGTCGACATAATCGGAATCGAAGCGAGTCTGACGTATTTTGCTCATCGATTGCGGTTATTATATCACCAGATGAACATAGCAACATCTTATGTTATTATGTAATATAATATATGTTATGGGAAGTTCAATCAGAGACGCATTTAGGGAGAGCTCTTCTCTAGGCTCCAAATTCCAAGTCCCGTAAAGTGGCACCGATGCCTGACCTTCAAAGTACCTAATACCAATGAAAAATTATTATTTTTACCATACGCACCGGTTAGTGTAAAACGAAATTGGTAGTCATCCAATGTTTTGAGGAGCATACATTTTATAAACAAATTTATGATAAAACTCGTTTTGGGGCATAAAGATCTGACGAATTATTGGAGGGTTATTTATAGTATTGTAGGAGACTATGTCACCTACTCTTCTAGCACTTTATAAATTATAAGTCTCCATTGTTATATATGTTAATGAAAATGAACCGATAAATCATATATTGTGTTATTATTTAATTATGTATTGCAATATTATGTACATTGATTATACACCATAATGTGGTCTTGAACGTTTTTTTTCACAAACTGTAGGCCGAGTAGATGAAAGCGTCTACTGAGGTAGGTATCACATCCACTACAAAATGTCCAAAAAACTTTTCAGAAACTTCCATTTTGGCATCCACCTTATCACTCGTGCAAAGTACCTATATTATAATTTATATGTTAATATTATATAAACACCCCAAGTACAGAAAAGTACTCAATAGTAACACCGCCTATAAACGGTTTACGCTATTCAACAACACAAAAGAAACAAATTGGACTAAGACACTTAAATTATGTGTTATCAAAAATATAATAATCGAACGTCGATTTATATTCTAATAGGTCGATTAAAAATATAATAAATATATTAATGAAAATCACGATTAATAATAGTATTGATTTTGATAATATATCATAATTAATATTCTTAATCAGACTCGCGTTGTTATGATATCGTAGACCGTAGTGTATAATAAAATAAATAATATGACAAATAAATTCGCTTCCACGAAATGTAATAATAAATAACATTCGTTCAGTGTGCGTCATGCAAAATGTAAGAAACAACGTTCGGATAATATAACGAAAATTATAATATGGTTGATTTACTCGATATTCCGTACAACGCGTACAAATATGAATAAAGTCTCAGGAGGGGTCACATGATTTTTTTTCAAAGTTTAGCCCTGTAAGAGAAAGTCAATAATACTGTGTTAAGTATAGTGTATCGCTCGTGTATTATGAGTGGGGGCATGTTTGATTTTGGAAGGATTAGTCCAACCAAGCCCCCTTTGTTTGTGTCATAAAATGTAACGTCCAATTATTTAAATTGAACGTACGTGTGTATACACGCGGGACGTATGACGCATGATTTGTGATATTAATTTGACTTTTGTCTATGGATTATGAAGATAATTAGAGTATTAATTTCAACGCTCAAGACGATGTAGCACATGTAATTGTTACCTAAATATACTCGAACAGCGCCCAAAATAGCCGGTAATACAGGCTAATTTACATGAATTACGCTCGAAATAAGTTTCAATTAAAATAAGGAGTTAACTTGTAAGTTTTAAATAAAGTAGAAATGTAGAACATAGATGCACTGAAACAGTGAAAACAAATTATCAAAACAAACATTATTATAAAAATTAAGAATGTTTATATTTAGCCTTTATTTAGGTATTGTTATTCATTCAGTGTCGGTTATTTTTTATTGACATATCACTTTTTCAGACCAAATAATAAATTAATTGCCTTTTGAAATGTTTAAAAATTAATAAATCAATAGATATTTAAAGTGTATACGGTAATTTATTATATTTCATGCTTATACTATACGGAGCGAATACGTTTACAGATTGTATTTTCGAAATATTTTAATTATTTAACTTTTTAATTTAATTATCATAGAATATCATTTATTCACTTATTTTTTTGGTGAACCTTGGTATTCGTATTTGACTACATTTTCTTATTAAAATGGTAGTATTTGTTTGGATGTTATTTTAGTATCTATAAAACCTTGTTAAATGCGTTATATAATATCATAATCTAATTAGAAAAATAAAATTTTTCTAGATATATTTGGTCTGATCGAAAATTTAACAATATTAATTTATATATTTAAAAATAATCTTTTACGACATTCTTTTTAGGGGGGGAGGGGAGGCTCAACTCTAGCTGCGTGCCCCTTATGATTAATATTAACTGTTAGGTTATAATAATTCGTCTACAAACGCCGCGTTGTCGAAAGCGCTTTTGTCGCGGATAAAACGAACCAAGTACAAACTCCGTCCACCGGATCCGGATATAAATAAACGCGGGCTCGAGGAGAGGACTCCGGGTTGTTTTTTCGCACGTACACCGCGCGCCGCCGTCGTAGAATCGCATTTTATTTATTATTTTCAGTCGACGCGAACCGCGGCACTACAATAAACGTCGAATTATTCACGTTTGTTTGTCGAACACGTCATTATTATTACGTTATAATATGGACACCTAATATACTGTAACTGTATAGGCACAAATAGTATGACGTCACATTGTCTATTGATAAGACTGACGGTTCAAAACAAACTGTTATCACGGTTCATTCCATAAGAAATACATAGGTCGAAAATAATGTTTGAAAAAATTTGATTTTTTTGGTGTTTGTATTTTTTTCTTAAAGTTCTAACTTCTAAAAACGTGTTCTTTACAAGTTTATACATATATACCGACCAAAAATATGAAGCTAAACCATTTTTTTGTCAAAACAAACAATTTGTAGTATTTTGTACCATACACATTATACACAAATCATTCAGTTAAGTATTAATTATTAACTATTAATAATATCTTATACTATTGCAATATATTGTATACACTATTTTCCCTCCAATTTATGCTAATGTATACAATTTTTATACTTTTTAACTATACCTATTAAAATATATTTATTTGTTGTTTTTCTTTTTGGGCCATCTACTTGTACCTGTTACACCAACGTTATATTTTGATCATCTGTGTGTCAGTTAAGTGTCACTGGTCAGTGGTTATCTAACTATTTGAATAGTTTTTTCAAGGTAAGTGACCTGACCATAGACACGTTTAAGTTAATAATTAATTCAAATTTAAATTTGTTAAATAGGTAGTTGTTGTATTAAACCTTAGTGTCAAAATGGTTCAATGTTGGGTTCCGTTGTGTTCTCACATTTCCAATAGAGAAACATGCAAATTTTTTAGATTTCCAGCAAAAGATGTTGATTGCAAAGTTTGGGCTACATCTGTGAGGTAAATTAAATTAAATAGTTATATTCTGTTAAATATATTATATAGGTAGTGGGTACCTATATAATTAACTGATACAAGTTAGGTATGTTATTTTAATTTTAAATTATTAAACTTTTTACATGACAGGAGAGCAGATGCACGTCCAACAAAAAATAACAAACTGACCAGTGACACTTAACTGACACACAGATGAACAAAATATAATGTTGGTGTAACAGGTACAAGTAGATGGCTCAAAAAGGAAAACAACAAATAAATATATTTTAATAGGTATAGTTAAAAAGTATAAAAACTGTATACAATGCATAAATTGGAGGGAAAATAGTGTATACAATATATTGCAATAGTATAAGATATTATTAATATTTAATAATTAATACTTAACTGAATGATTTGTGTATAATGTGTATGGTACAAAATAGTACAAATTGTTTGTTTTGACAAAAAAATGGTTTAGCTTCATATTTTTGGTCGGTATATATGTATAAACTTGTAAAGAACACGTTTTTAGAAGTTAGAACTTTAAGAAAAAAATACAAACACCAAAAAAATCAAATTTTTTCAAACATTATTTTCGGCCTATGTATTTCTTATGGAATGAACCGTGATAACAGTTTGTTTTGAACCGTCAGTCTTATCAATAGACAATGTGACGTCAATACTATTTGTGCCTATTATCACGTTGTGTGCTCGAATAATGCGAATAATCATCGCGGGCGCACCACTCGGCGGCGGCGGTTTATTGCGACTTTTTCCGTGACTCAGCAGGCTGACGTGTATTATACACCATAACAATGTTCAAAAATAAACCGATACGTCCGTCGTTTTTACACACAATTCCATCGCTGTTTATCATACTACATCGTGTCATAATATTAGGTATATGCGTGCGGCGACCGACGACTGAAAACCGTCGGAGCATATCAGTTATTAATATCGTTATAACTTATAATAAACACCTACAACGAGTATGCGCATATTATTATTATTATATAATGGTAATATTATATCATAGCACTATAGCAGATGCAATGCTCGAGGTGGACGTGGGGCTTGGGTTATTATAATTGTATGCACCTACCTGGTGGTGAAATGCCACCGTCCGTCTTATCTCCGCACTCGCAAACAATTATTCGCGGTCACTGGATAAGTATTTTTACTGCGTTTTGACGTACGTTATTATATTAAATAATATTATGCGAACATTTTTCTATTTTTTACCGGTGAACTGCTCTCGTTCAATCGTTTCCCTTCAGTCCGAAGCACTGCGGGTGCGACACTTTGTTCAATATTATTTTTGATACTATATATTAAATGTGACGAATATGTATCTTAATTTAAATGTGCCCAATGTACACAATAAGAGCTACAACAAAGCGTTTGACATAGTTACATTGATAATTTGATAATTAACTGGACAGACCCAATAATCCTTAAAAATATAAAATAGATATAAAAATGGATCTACTATTTATTGTACTCGGACAATTTGAACAAATTATAATATCGTTAGATTATTATTAATTATTCAAATCTTATATTACAAATCCATTATCGCGTGGACTTATTATTCTTATAGTACCTAGTGGCTAGTACCTACTCTAAAGTTAAATAACTCAACTACTTTCAAAAATGCCATCCGATTACCTAATAATTTAAAAGAAAAGAGGGCGAAGTGATTTTTATTTGAAAAAATAAATTATTAATAAAGCCACAGGAAAATCCGTAATTGTTATAAATCAATTTAAGTATTTGAATTTATGGCTGTGACTCAGTGAGTATATTTCAAAGATCCAAAAATCGAAATTTAAATGAATTCATTATTAAAGAAAGACCTGAGTTGAGCATGCTCGGTGATTTGTTCACATTTTGATACACATTGACACATTGATAATATTATACGTACTTACTTTGTGCTTGTTTAAAGCGCGCGATTATTTATTTTTACTTGTTTTATTATTATTATATACTATAACTATATACTATGTACATCACGGCCGTAGGTACCGTTGACTGAATTGGTATTATTTTTACACAGATACCATTACAACAATTGTAAATTATTTACAATATAACCCACAGGGCTCCCGGAACATTTCGAAACGTGTTTTATCTTTACTAAATGATTATTTCATTATGGTTTTGATATTTTGAACATCATAAGAGACATACGTCTACTTACGACCTACGTAAATGATTTAAGTTAAATGCATAGAAACCCGACTTATCGAAATAACAAAACTAGGAAAGTCGTTCCTATATTATATTAGACAAATATTAATATTATGATTGTTTTGCAAGAGCAAACACTTCCCGATGGATGTCATTCGATAAAGCAGTATTTTGAGCTTGTGTCACACGTTTTACGAGTCAAAAACTGGGATTCCGTCCAAAAATATATTATGGTGGATCGGTCAGCCGAAAGATCGAGCGTTTTATAGCGACCGCAAAGAGAAAACGCCGGAAAAGAAACGTTTATATTATAAAAAATAATATAATACATCACGGGTACCAGCACCTATTGTAATTGTTCGCAACAGTAAGCAAAAAAACTAAAAAGTAACCTGAATTGTCTTTCTTTTAAATTCATCGGTAGTAAAACGGTTCCTATAATATATTATTATACAAGAACTGTTTTTTCGAAACTATTATATAATATTATCGTTAAAATGTTTATTGTTTGACGACAACGTCGATAATTAACTTAATAATTATTTAATTATTTAGGTCAATAAATATAATATATATATATATATCACATTTCCGTAATAATTATCCATAGAAAATAAACGCTTTTATAGTAATTTATAAAAGTGCAGTCTGTGACCTTCGACTTAATGACATAACTGATAGTATGGCATAATAAATTTATTTCCCGTTTATTATATTACCTACACATAATATAGGTACCTACGAATTGCATGTATTAGATATACGTAGCTACTCTACATTCCATCGAAAAATTAATATTAGATCACAAATCGCAATACAAAATTAAAGTATAAGAGCGTTGTTTTGATTTTTTGTTGAATTATTATTTATGTTTTTAGCTAAAATTTCTTATCAAGCTTGATTAAATTTTTCATTAATAGTATTTAATTAAATAATACGATGAGCATAATAGGCGCGGCATTTATAAGAATCGGTGGCGAGTTGTATTAATGCATGCTATGATCTTTTTGTCAATTGTAAATATTAAAATATATACCCACCAATAATATTGTTTGACAACTCCAAATCATAATTTTTATGAATAAAAAAATAAAATATTTACAGTTATTAACCGCATACGCGTGTAAACAGGATATCGCTGAATACGTCCGTGCCTATAATATATAATATATAATATATACAATACCTACATAAATGCATACCAATATTATAATTATAAACGTATGTCGTATATAATAATAGTATAAAAATATAATTTTATTTTGTATTAGGACCTATGTGGCTATGTATAGGTACCTAATATTAATATATTGTACCTAAAAATTGATGACTGTGGTCTGTGAGAATGGTACAATATTGTATAACATAGAATTGTACATTTGTACACTACCTAATGAACAGATGTCCAACTTTGATTTTTTCTTTGATGATAGTTGTTAATTTAATAAAAATGTTGATCGTTCAATAATTCTATTCTATATGTTATCCCTATCCTATGCTGTATGTATTCTTCTGTACTCCTTGCTCTGGTGGGCGTTATAGTAGACAAATAAAAAAATAAATAAGATAGTTATTGCTACAATTATTACAACAATAAAATTGTTGGGCCGTATTAACAGAGATTTAATTGTTTCCAGTACCTGCTAAAGAAATATTTTTAAAATTGTATAAATGCAATTAGAAAAAAATAAATGAAACCTCGTAGTTTGATTAAATTGAAGATCCTAATGACGTTATTTCTCATTGCGGTATTGCTGTTTATCGCATATTTCAAGGTTTAGTAACGAATATTTACTATACATATACACTTTATATAGATTTTCAGTTTTTCTGATTAATCATCGGTCGGTCTTTGTTTAATCTCAAACAATTTCATTATAAATTCGATGCGATTATTATAGGAGATGAACGAATGAAATGAACGATATGATAATACAACGTCCAACGAGCACCGCATATGAGACAATTTAAAAAATATTTATTACAAAATATACCTATAGGTACCTAGGTAATACCTAGGTAAATATAGTTATTTCAACTATCTGTATTGTGTGTCTCACATTTATAATGATATTGATACAGAATAAGAATAAAATAGTTTCTAGTATAATACACAGTCCCGGATCTCACACAGGTTATCGGACATGGGTTAAAGTAGTAATAAGTAATATACACACAGAAAATAAAATTATAATATTACACGACGCTCGTAAGTCGTAACCCATAAATTAGTTTTACAATACAATAATTCAATTAATCAGCGTGAAAATTAGCAAATAAAGCACAAACGTTTAAGCGATATATAAATTTATGTATACGAAATAAGCGAAAAAAAATATTAGCATTCACGCATCCCATCCATTGCGGAAAATCTACCATATTCTGGTGATCTCTTTTTATTCATTAATTTAAATGTATTTAAATAACTTTGGTTGGTTCCGTATAATCACAGTATAATATGATTCCACAACTACAGAATTTTCTAAGTTAATATTTATTTTTTAATTCTTTAAATGCATTTTAGGGCTATCTTGATATAATATACCAAAATACCAAATATTATGTAATAACTTATAAGTTATAACCTTGGTTACAAACGTAAATAACATTTGTAATGTTCATAACTTATAACCATGGTTACAAAAGCGTTGATAACTATATGCATGGCTAAATAATGTAGGTACTAAGTACTACAAATGTTTTTCATTGCTTAGAGAGTTAATAGTATTAATTAATTTTGCATATTTGATCATTTTTCACTCATAAAGTCATAAATGTATATCTGGCTAGTTTTAAATATTTAATGAGTTTATTGTGTTTGTGTACAAATTGTACAAACGTTACTTATTTAAAAACATGATATTTATGGATTAATACAGTCGAGACAAGACGTATTTCTTATCAGGTGGAGGGTTACTATGAAAATGAAATATACATAAAAATGTTAATGCATTTTAAGAGAAAACATTTAGATATTTTTTAGGGCACAAAGTAGCTAGCTATTTATCAATTAATATCGTCTATATAAAATGTATGTAAGTATAACAAAATAGAAATATGAAATAATAACTAATATCCCTATTTTTCGAAAAGGATCATGGTATATCCAAATGAGTGCTTTCTTTAAAGTATAAACCCATTTCAAGTTTTCGTATAATAGCTTTTGCGCTTTTTTTTATAAGTATTAACGTATTTCTTTATATAGTTGTAAATAAACGGGCTCAACATATATATTTTTTTAATTATCATGTGCTACAAATTTATGTCTTAATTGGTACCTGCACAATTTAAGCAAAATAAGTATCTATTATAAAAACAAAAAATAACGCAGTCAATTTAAAAGTAACAGCTGTCGGGTGTGTGGACCTACCTTTATAATCGTCATAAGTCATAACATATGTTATAATAATAAATAATAAAACATTGGTGGGGGCAAATAGCATTTACTCGAAAAGTCAGAACGCGTTTTCTTTAATCTTTTCTCACATAGATACCTTCATACTCACATCATGTCGATCTTGACGCCCATCTCGGTGTTGTGTATAATTTGAAATAATAATGGCGTGCAATGTGCGTTTTTGCACAACTATAGCTACACTTTAATCTGCAGGTGCGTGTAAGATTATAAATAATTAATATACCTAAAAAGAAACACTACGATATTATGCACTCAAGTCTAAAGTAAACGAATTATACGTTTGTATTCGGGTGACCAGGGGCGCATCAAGGGGGGGGGCAAAAGGAGCAGTTGCTCCAGGCGGCACTGCGGCAGGGGCGGCAAAAAAAAGTCGATAATGTTATTTGTAATATAATAAAAATAAAATATTTAGTAGAATAAATATTAATTATTTTAGTTTAAGAATTTACGATGTCAATTGTCGGAATATTTAATATCGTAATGGAATCTACTATTAGAACAATAGTACTTATTACCTAATTGGGAGAGAACTCTGTTTATGGACCTTATTTTTGTAATACCTAGTACCTACGTGGCTACGTACTAATCGTACTATTTTTAGTATTATCACTATTCACTATATTATAATATATAATATATATTATATTGACATGTTATAACTGCCGCCGGGGCACGAAGCTACCCGCATACGATATTGCTATGTACCATTGACCATTGTACCTACTACTGCAGTACCTACTGCGAATCTGTAGCTTGTTCGATTATAATATTCAATTCAATAAACTTTTATCGTTATAATAATATCATAGTCTTGACAGACGAGTAGTCGGTAGTAGACGATCTCGACAGGGTAGTCAGTGTAGTGATGACGTCTTACTGTTGTGTTTATTAATCACGTGTTATACTAATAAACTGTACGATAAAAATATTTTTAAAATGCCTAATAACTTAAAACGTATAAGGTTAAGCGGTTCCCAATATAAACGAATATCGAAAGCAAAAAAAGAACGTGAAGAACAATTAAACAAAAAAACCAAGAAATTAGATAACTATTTTAAGTTAAAGGTAAGTGTACATTTTATAACTATTGTTTTAATTGTATTTTTACAAAGTAACTGATTATTTAATTATATAAATATAATACTACCAATTGGTCTCAATTGGAACGCTTTTTAAAGTTTTTAGTAATTTCTAAAATTAAATTAGTAGGTTTATATTATATTATTGTATATTTTATTTCTCCTATATCCTAATTTTAACTGATCATACATAATATAATATTTGTATGGGTAATATTTAATCTTTAGATATATTTAATCTTTAATCTTTTAGATCTTTTAAATTTTAGATTATGAGGCCATCCTCAGATAGTATACCTAGTCATTTATCATTAAAATAATTCATAGCTATTAGCTAGGTATAGAATATACCAGATACCACGAGACATCTGTTTGAAATTAATAATGATATGTAGACATGTACTATACGTAATAATTTATTAATTTGTATAAATTGTATCTAGTTCATGTGTTAAAATATATTCTATAAGATAATAGCAAGAGTAGATAAGTAGATTACTAATGAGTAAGTAAGCATATAGTTTTTTTTGTATAGTATATTGTATACCTAACGTTTGTTCGAGCGTAGCGATAAAATTTTTTTTTGATTATTTGCTTGTAAAAAAAGGCGTATACTAGATTAGGGGCGGCATATTTATATTTGCTCCCCCATACATTGTC
>JANEHU010003971.1:0-26842 GCA_027563435.1 Nasonovia ribisnigri
TCAGGGGCGCATCAAGGGGGGGCAAAAGGAGCAGTTGCTCCAGGCGGCACTGCGGCAGGGGCGGCAAAAAAAAGTCGATAATGTTATTTGTAATATAATAAAAATAAAATATTTAGTAGAATAAATATTAATTATTTTAGTTTAAGAATTTACGATGTCAATTGTCGGAATATTTAATATCGTAATGGAATCTAATATTAGAACAATAGTACTTATTAGTTATTACCTAATTGGGAGAGAACTCTGTTTATGGACCTTATTTTTGTAATACCTAGTACCTACGTGGCTACGTACTAATCATACTATTTTTAGTATTATCACTATTCACTATATAATATATAATAATTAATATTATATTATATTATATTGACATGTTATAACCGCCGCCGGGGCACGAAGCTACCCGCATACGATATTGCTATGTACCATTGACCATTGTACATTTGTACCTACTACTGCAGTACCTACTGCGAATCTGTAGCTTGTTCGATTATAATATTCAATTCAATAAACTTTTATCGTTATAATAATATCATAGTCTTGACAGACGAGTAGTCAGTAGTAGACGATCTCGACAGGGTAGTCAGTGTAGTGATGACTTACTGTTGTGTTTATTAATCACGTGTTATACTAATAAACTGTACGATAAAAATATTTTTAAAATGCCTAATAACTTAAAACGTATAAGGTTAAGCGGTTCCCAATATAAACGAATATCGAAAGCAAAAAAAGAACGTGAAGAACAATTAAACAAAAAAACCAAGAAATTAGATAACTATTTTAAGTTAAATTAAGTGTACATTTTATAACTATTGTTTTAATTGTATTTTTACAAAGTAACTGATTATTTAATTATATAAATATAATACTACCAATTGGTCTCAATTGGAACGCTTTTTAAAGTTTTTAGTAATTTCTAAAATTAAATTAGTAGGTTTATATTATATTATTGTATATTTTATTTCTCCTATATCCTAATTTTAACTGATCATACATAATATAATATTTGTATGGGTAATATTTAATCTTTAGATATATTTAATCTTTAATCTTTTAGATCTTTTAAATTTTAGATTATGAGGCCATCCTCAGATAGTATACCTAGTCATTTATCATTAAAATAATTCATAGCTATTAGCTAGGTATAGAATATACCAGATACCACGAGACATCTGTTTGAAATTAATAATGATATGTAGACATGTACTATACGCGTAATAATTTATTAATTTGTATAAATTGTATCTAGTTCATGTGTTAAAATATATTCTATAAGACAATAGCAAGAGTAGATAAGTAGATTAACTACTGAGTAAGTAAGCATATAGTTTTTTTGGTAGTATATTGTATACCTAACGTTTGTTCGAGCGTAGCGATAAAATTTTTTTTTGATTATTTGCTTGTAAAAAAAGGCGTATACTAGATTAGGGGCGGCATATTTATATTTGCTCCCCCATACATTGTCCCTTAATACGGCCCTGTGCACAATGTCAAAAAGTAGAGTGTTTTTTTTAAACAAAAATATTAGAGGTATGCTTTTGGGATGGATACAACTTTTTTTTTCTCACTTACATCGTGAGGCCATAACGCTTTTTTCGCTGCAATAGAAACGCAAATCAAACAAAAAAAAAAACTGACTTAAAAATTAAGCGTCAACAGAATATCAGGTCTATAAATCGGTTTAATTGTCTGGATACGTAACAAAATCAAATGTGAATTTATGGTTTCATCGAAACCTTCACTAACCTTAAATTAGTTACGTCTCATATTTGTCTTATCATATAGACCACTCTTAAGTGAAACGATGTGAATTATTGCACAATAGTTTAACAGTAAATTCAATACAAAATCATATGTGTAGACTTAAATGGTTTTTAAGTAATTGGTATTTTTTTAGACAATGTTCAGTGCCCTCCCTCTCTCCCTCCCAAAAAACATATTTATAATCCTTAGATTTCCTCGCTTGAAAATTATCAAACAGCGTTCGTTAAAAATCCGACGCTTAAGCACTGATAATGTTTCTCACCAAAAACGGCACCCGAAACTAGAGAAAGAAAATCTGCTAGGTAGGTATGTCGTGGTCGGTGTGCGATGATGAATGCTCGTATATCTATTACCACCGCGATGTGATGTCAAAACAACCATAATATTATGTACCTAATACCTTGTTGTACGAATTATTATCATATTATAATAAGTATAACGCGTAATACACGTATAGTTATCCACATTATTGTATCGTATCGGTGCTGAGCCCGCCACTGGAAAAAATTGCCGCTAAAACGGTCACAATTACGCGTGTTTGTGGGTATTTATGCGCAAACGAGCGAGTCGACTGCGGTTTTACTAATTATTATTATTGTCGCTTACCTCGATCGCAAAACACCGGATCGCACTCAAAAACACGAGTAGGTCGTCGTTGTTATTTTCATAATTCCCTGCCAAAGAGACAATGGCCGAAAAACATATTAGTTCGAGCAGTAGTCTATATATATATTATATTACAATATAGGTACTGCATTAATAAACACACCCGTTTATAATAAGTATATGCATATAAGTAAAAGCGTCTTATTAGTATAGTAAACGCCATATTTCGTAACGTTATATTCTTTATTATTTTGTTGTTTTTTTTTCACTCGATTCATGCGCAAACGCGCGAAACATAATAATTAACCGTATAAAATATCGCTTTAGAGCGATCTAATTGTTTGCTAGAACACGCCGCCGCAGTAAGTTTATTCATATTATATAGAGACGAATAATATTATTATAATAATATAATAATAATAACATGGTCGTGTGTTGCACAACGAGAAGACGCTTCGATTGTCTCTCGTCGTTGCGACACGTCATGTGGGTATACGCGGTAAAGAGAAAAAAAAAGAAAAGAATGGAAATTAATAAACAATTAGTCGTTCATCGGTTTCACGATCTGAAAATATGTATAATGTAACACGAACGATGAATATGATATTATCGCTGTGTATATCTTTTTTAAAAACAATTAGGTACGATTGCGTACTTGCCTATAACTGTAGAGTCCCGAGTATCGAAATCGCTTCGTTTCGTTGTTTTTTTAATTATCCGATGATCTAACCTACCATTACAGTTTGTCACGTGACGACGGTTTAATATTAAAATTATATTGTACGCTTCACTGTAGTCTGCTGGAATGATCGCATTCCATCAAAGAGTGTATGATATATACAGAGTGATTCACAAAGCATACGCTGCGCCCCTATTTTTACATTTTTTAATGAATTTATTCAAATTCTGATTTTTTAAATGTACCTATACCCACAAAGACCATATTTTCAAATTTTTGAGAATTGTTTGCACTACTTAAGGAGTGACCTGTGAATAATTTTTTTTTAAATGTTCGAACATGTGTGGTTCTACATGTGTGTAATACTGTAATATTGGATCAAGTATTTTTTATATACTTCGAACATTTTTACAAATTATTAATCACTTGAATATTCAAATCATTATAGCACCTATATATATATATATATATGTTTGAAACCCATTATCATGGGCATAATATTATTATAACTAGTATCTACACAAAGTAAATAACTCAAACAATACTCGTTCAAGTTTTGATGACTTAGATACCATAAACATTTTCAAAAAAAAATTATTCTTTAAATAATTTGTAGAAGAAAAGTGGGGTTCTCATTTGAAAAAAAAATAGAAATTTGTATCTCCGCAGGACTTTTAAACGGCACAAAATATCTCAAGAATTTCATAATATGATGTTTAAGTAGGTATATTTAAAAATTCCAAAATTTCATCTAGCGTCCTTGGCCCTTGCAGTGAATAACTGCATTATTGATGAAGATGGTGAGAATTCTTGGTGTATCATCCTATATAATAAATATACGTGTCATCCAGGGTCGGCAGAAGCAAAATTTCGGCCGTGGTAGTTTGTTAAAGGCATTTCGAAAATTCGTCGGCCTGAGAGACGGTTTTGAATGATATATATAGAATTGCCACACACGACAGTCCACCACTGCACGTGGGTATATCGTCGCCTGCAACGGTCTCGATAAATTATTGATAAAACGTCGGAATTATTATTTATTGCTATGCGGTAATATATTGCATTGTATAATTCAAGTAATTTGCATCGCGATGCTCATTGCCCGTTTAGAAACAATATAATATATAATTACGTCTGATTAGGCGTTATAGTAATTTATTTATGTCGCTTAAAACGGGCACGACGACAGATAATATTATTATTACATAACGGACGGTACCTATTATCATTGTACATATAACACAATAATGTGAATCTCTGAACGAACATTTTGTATTATGCACATAATATATAATAATATAGTCGCTTACAATGCAGCACACGTAGTCAAATGTATATATAATATATACGACCGAGCCGCAGAGGAGTACACTCGAGCGCATTATTTTTGTGCACTCTTGCGCTTAGTTAAACAAAAAAATAAAACGTAAAAAAAAACCGTCTGCCGTATATATATATAATATTATTAAAAGGAGACGAATATAATAATAATCATAATGTAATAATAATGCGATATAGACATAATATTTCTGTCGACAATCACAGCGCGCAGCTCGCAATATATATCACATTATATAATCCGAAACCGTTTTTTTTTCTTTTCCAGAGGGTCTCTATAATATATCCGTCCTTGCATTGCTGCAGTGTCTGTCTGTCGTATAGGTATATATAATATTATACGCGCAACAATAATCCTTTACCTGCGGGGCGTTAAAATCTCCGAAACACCTGGGTGGACCTGGGTCGTCTGTTCGCTTCACATCTGCTATAAGTACGGCGGCGTTGAATGAAATACATATTATATTATACTGGTATACCTATACACACGATATACGCGCATGAAATATTATGTAGGTATACGGTGCATAACCCATTGGCGAACGCTCTTTAGACACAATATGTGTAGTATAATATATATATAGTAGGATTTTAATAAGCTTCGTATATTGTGACGTGCACGTTCCTCGGTCGGTCGGTGGGTCGATGGGTGAACGGGATAACAAAAGGCTCGTCTGCGGTTTGACGCCTTTCTTGCGCTCTAAATTAAATTTAAAAATAATAATCGAAATCCTCTCGGTCTTCGCATTAAAAAAAAGACCTGGAAAGGGTTCCCGCGAACGTGTTGTACCTATACACCGCGCGTACTCGATTAAACAAAACTGCTGCAGGTTAAGCGGGCGAGGGACTATTCCCATTGAAATCCGTTGTAGAAATGGCCTAATAAAAACATCAAGAATGGAAGGGCCCCGCATAATAATGTTTTTTTCCGTGACAGCTTGTCATAAAATATTTCTTTACCATTTAAACTCAAATGGGAATGCCTGCAAGAAAAATAATGTTGTTATGATATGTATTTTTTATTTTCAATCAAACTAGCTTTCAATCAGAACAGAAAAGAATAATATGATCGACATGTCTTGTCAATTATTATTGTACGGAAAACATTCTTAGAACAAATGAATAAACGGCTGCAATAAAATTAAAAATAAGTATACTATAGAATATAAGGAGGTAATTATAGATAACAATTTTTTTTTCAAACAATTATGACGTTGTTGTACTCTATACCTACCTAGGTATACAAATAATAATACAATTTTGTGATTATAAATCGTATATGTACAATGTACATATATTATAATATGTTTTATGCATTATTTAAAAATGATAAAATATAATTGCAGGCGGTGCTTAGTTTTAAAAAATAAAACGTTTATATTTTATACAGTTTACACAACGCCCGAGGTTTGCTTTTCATTAACCTATTATACCTAATTCATTTATAACTAGCATGTACCTGTGAACTTCATTGCAGGGAAAAAATACAAATTGTTTATTAAACTTTTAATGTAATTAACGACGGCCGCGCGGTACAGCGGAGAAGTAAAAATTGACTGTGGTCTAACTATACAGTGTAGGTAAGTAAAAAAATAAAATATTAGTTATTCATTAAAATCATACTTGCAGTAATATTATGTGATTATCATTTAGCAAAACTATTTTGAATAATTTAATTGCAATCAAAGATTTTGTTTGTTTGCAGTATAGACAGACATAGTTATACTGCATCACTTCAGCACGTGAGAACCTCGGACTTACTTTCCACCGAGTGTTATCGTATGTCATTTATTTTAGTATCATCTTATAAGTCTATTCAAACTTAAATCACGAGTAGGTATTACAAATATTATAAAGAAAAAATGTTGTTAATTTTTTTTGTATTAAGACTTTTTGGAAACAGTCGTCTCTGCTGCGGCCGACTGCACAAAAATCCTATTTGTTTTGTTCGAATCCATCTCAAAGGTGGCGTAAGTACTTAACATTATACCCGTTTCGAACAATATTGCAATATCAATTTAGCGGTGTGAATTTCAGCGTAAGTAAACCGATTGTATTGTATATTATTGCAGTTCAACGGAGACGCGTATGTATATATATATATAGGTACCTACCAATATGTAAGTACGTTATACGAGATCTCTCTCGTAAAACCATCGAATCGGTATAATCGCCTTTTTTAACCTGCAGCCCTAAATGCCAACAAGTGTTACAACGCGTTTAAAAGAAAATAAGCCGCGCCATCGGGATCGGTTAAATCGAGTAACCAACATGGTATATAAACGCACTCGATGGGAATCTAATTTGCGACGAGCGGTTGACGAAGAATGTACGTCGTGTACCCCCTTCCCCCATTGGAATCTAATAATATACTAGGAAACGTTTTTTTTTTTTTCAAGTGAGTATTTATTATACAGAGTAATTCACCAAGGGTGCTCACCCCCTTTTTTCTTCAATAATTCAGTCATTTAAACTCTTATTTTTGGAATTTTTTAAAATAGTTAAATTCATCTTTAAATATTTCAGGTTTTTTTTTTGTACTGCTTAAGCAGAGTCCTGTGAAAACTTCTATTTTTCAAATGAGAACCACCTTTTCAACTGTAAATTAGTGGATAATGCGAACATGAAGTATCGGTATTATGTCTATTTTTAATTTTTTGTAAAGTCACTTTTAAGGATTATCCTATTAGTGAAATCATTTTAATAACTAAGAAACTATGTATATGAATTTTAAACTCGGTATATCAAAATTTTCAAAAAAATTATCCACTAAATAATGTACAGTAAAAAAGGCGGTGGTTCTCATTTGAATAAAATAGAAGTTTATATCGCCATATATGCAGGACATAATTCCTTATGTGTAGTGTAAAAAAATTCAAGAATTTGAAAAAAATGTCTCTGAGTGCATACTACTGATTAATATATGTATTTAAAAATTCCATAAATAAAAATTTGAATAAATTCATTATTGAAAGAAAAAAATAAGGGTGAGCATGCTTGGTGAATCACTCTGTAGGTATATTATATAGTTACGATATTTTCGGCGTTCGATGTGGAAAAAAATCGATTTTGTTATTTATTGACTTTTGCGGAATAGATAAGGACACATAATATTTGCATTGAGTGTTAAACAATGTAACCGAAGAGCCCGATGTGAAATAATTTACAAACGATAATAATATATTATAGCCGTGTGCTGCAGTTATTCGTGAATATGATAAAACACGCAACAGGTCGGGCGTGGTCGCGACGTAATCTGATTTCGGCGATTCGTGTCGTATAGGTACCTAATATATTATTATTACTATTTTATACCTAGGTATACTCGTTTTAATGCAAATAGCACAATTTCGTATTTCATTACGGCCGTGCAGGATAGGTAAACCGAGCTGAAGATCTATCGCCGGAGGGTCGTTGTCGGCTCCAGACGTCGATCGTTCGCGCCACTCAAAAGTCGCCGAGGGGTGTCAAAACGATAAATCTCGTGCACTTTATAATTTAATATAATGTATCGTATTATATGCACGCGAAAACTACACGCGCGTGCCGTGAGTTAAATCTTTATCTGAAAAGCTGCGACCTCAACGTCTGTAGAAGTCTGTCTGTCTTTAAGTGGAATAGCCAGGGGGGCGTTTTCGGTTGGGTTAGGTCGAAAAAAATAAATAGGTACTTAATATGTTATAGTTAATGATTCAGATTTCAACAAAATATAATATGTTGTCATATGGTTCTATTTCATATATTATGTTGATAACAATGTTATATTACCTAATAAGAAGATTGGAGGTTGTAAAAAGGAAAGTGAGTGTAAGTCCCACATGTCGTACTTAAATATAAAAAATAAAACAACCTCCTAAAATAAAAACTCTATTATATAATAACATTGTTTTTTTTTTTGCAAGTATATTTATCTCGGTAACCTATAGGTTTTCAGGTAACACAATTCTGTTATTGTGACTATACCGGGAGTGGAGGTTAGCACCGCGTTTTATCATTATATTTGATGATAATTTTCTTATTGAAAAACGACAACAAGTAACGCGTGGAAAACTTGAAAACGTCGAACGGTTGCTATTTATGGAAAAAAGTCACATCGATACTATTGTTTTACTTGACGACGAATTGCTGCAGATTTTCGTGACGAAAATTGATATGGACTAAAAATCTGTAAAAATTTGAACGTATTGATAAGTATCTGATCGTTAATATTTATGTGTTCGGTCTCGGTGAAATCCGGGCGAGCCGACCGCTGGAAGGATACAAAATCGACGACGACGACGACGAAAACAATATGTAATAAATAATAATATTATACACATTATTCTGTCGCACCCGTGACGGACCTTCGTATTATACATATTATATACATAGGTACTGCACGCACGCCGCCGTGTTCACGCACCTGTGTCGTCGAGTCCGGTATATGGTCGAAAAGCGACCGGGTATTCGGTATAATATAATACCTATATATACGTCATAATATATTGTACGACCGGTGTTGAACGCGCACGCCAACGGACCGTAAAACCCGGACGGACTCTGCTGCAGGCCGGTAGCGTATATAATAATATATATGTATGATAACACTTTATATATATATAAGTATATATTATTTATTTATATATATAAACGAAGGTATATATATATATATGTGGGTACACTGCACTGATGCACATACGCACTCGTTGCCGAGCCGACCGTGAACTTCATTAAAATATAACATATTATTTATATTATTATTATTATATTATCAGCAGCAGCCTAACACTGCTTTCGGGTTCTGCGAGCACTAACTGCGGTGCTGTGGATAAAGGTAAGAGTATAATATAATACGTGGTCCAAAATTACGTTGGACCACAAAAAAACATTGCGGACAGTAATAAATTATTATAACATATTATTATACTACATGTTTATAGACAGATGTAATATATAAAATTAATATTAGCAGGAATATGCACAAAATGTACGAAACAACGAATTTATATTTTGGCGATTAGGGAAGGACACATTTACGCATAATATTATTATATTACTATTTAACGTTTTATTGTCGTATGCGATATTTCGATTTTTTAGACATTATCCTTTAGTCAATCGTTGCGTAGAGAATAAAAATAAATGCAAGCACGTACCCAATAGTATAAATTTCTCGTAGATTTATAATGAAGAAAACCAAAAAAAATTATTATATAATATGACGCAGGACATGTTATTATAATATTTAAATTCTTTATGATATAAAATTTTTACCACATTCAGGATCAGCAAGGACTCTCTGTACAGAAAAGTGCATTTTCACAATAGTGAATGATTGGAAGCCGTGTGGAAGAATTGTTAAACTTTGAATATTACCGAGGAACAGGTGTATTTAATAACAATACCTTACATTAAATTAGGTAAGTTAGTTGGGTCGTTTTTTAATACCGTTAAATTGTATTTTTACAATATAAAAAAAAATATATATCCTTAAAGAAACCTTTTTCTTATTAGTCCCTTTCTTCGTTTTTTCGTTAAAACTAATAGGTAACCGTTAGTATAAAGAGAGTATTACTAGGTAATTATAGTACCTATACAGGTTAATATAATAGTTTGAAACTAATCTTTGAAAAAAAAACAAACAAGAGTTTTGTCACAAATGAAAAAAAATATTAAGTAACAAGATAGATTACGTGTTAATATTATTTATTGAATTGTTAACATTGTTCACTGTTTGAAAGAATTGAATTGTTCCAAACACTAAAAATAATATATTTTATAGATTACACTTACAATATTGGCAATCCTGGACAATTTGACTATAATTTTTAATTGAGCTAAATTAAGTTGATAAAAAAAATTTTAAAAGTACAAAGTTAATAGTTTTTTTCTAACTCAGTTAATTTAAAATTTTTTTTTTTGTGTTCTACAGTCCGGCAACAATGTTCATTTTCTATTGTAGGGGTTACGGTTGTAACGGTTGTTATGGTTGGTGCGGTTGGCAACACGTGTATGTGTCAAGGTTTTTGCCACTATGGACCCGGGTGGTCACCCATCCAGGAACTAGTAGAAGCGACCGTTGGTTACGTTCAATCAAGTTATGTGATTGGTTTAAACCACTACACTACGCCAAGTGATAGTTAAAAGTTTTATAGAAACTTATAATTAACATATTAACTTGAGCTGAGTTATTTTTACTGAACAATTCTTGTTAATGGAACACAAATTAAATTAAATTTTAAATTTTCTATTTTAGTAAATGTTATGCGCTATTAATAATTGTTATATTTTAATTATCATTTAATTATTTATAAATTAACGTAACTCGGAGTTGATTAAAAGTAAGACGTAGTTATACAGACATTATTTATAAGTTTATATCGATACAAAACAGTTGAGTTAATGAAAAACAAAATTTAAACAAGTTAAAGTTAACTTAACTTGAACTTTTTAACTCGTTTATGCTCAGGCGGCAGGCTTTCATATATAGGTATAAATACTGTATAGATATACATATATAGACATGTAGTGATATACCTCACTACGAGTCCTTCAATTTTGACAGAAAATCCTGCATAATATATATTTAGACTATAGACATAGCATTTTAGCAGGCACTATAATATTTTGTTTATCAACAATAGTCTTTCGTAAATAAACTGCAGAACGGTTTTAAACAGGAAAACGGGATTGGTGTGTTAGGATTGGTCGAATACCTAAGCGGCTGTATTTAGGTACACACACTATATATATACGTGAGTACGATGAAGGGGAGGAAGTATAATTTTGAAAAATCGCATTTACCATCGACCAGACCACGGCCATGCCTTCACTGGCTGCACCGGATGTACATACAATATACATATATGTATATACAATACCTATATCATAACCTACGCGTATGTATACATGTATGTATGTATATACTCGTTTATATTTAGTATTTACTGTTCAGCGCGTGTAACATTTATGTTATAAATTACCATTTCTCCGTTGTATAAATTATTAATAATTGGCCGTGCGTGAGTTATACATTTTATATTTTACGTACCGCCGGGGCCGGTCATCGTTATTGTTATATATTATTACTGCAGTCGCGGTGTTTAATTGCATTATCATACCGCACTGTCATATCTCCGGTGTGCGCGATATAAAATATATATATACGTATGTACAGGTACCTAAGCTATGCACATAAGTACGTCGGTATTTCGGTATTTACCGGATGGAAAAAAATAATAAAAAAACACGAAAACGCATAATCATTCCGCGTTAATCGTATTATTCGACCGTATTTCGCGTTCGGGGGCGTGCTCAAATCGTTTGTGTAATAATATATTATATTACAATCGAACTGCCTATTTATTATTGTACAGACGAAATAGACGAATAGATTTCTAGTGGATTCCGCACAGACAATCGTATTATAATAATATAATTATGTCAGAAATTAATACAATAATAATATTGCACCATAACCCGCTGGGTAAAACAATACGATATAAGTACCTATACCCGTAATGCATAATAATATAATATAACGCTCCTCGATTCTGCGACCTGGGAGTACCTTTAAGTATATACCTATTATACAATAATAACTCGAGAGCAGTGGGAATCCGATAGCGTGGAAGGGTTGGTGGAGAAATATAATGCATCCAAGTCGACTGAGATAAAAAAAACTGAAAAAAAATATATACCTAAATAATAATAATAAAAAAAAAAAAAAAACAATCATAAACGATATTTTTCCCGTCCAATGCACATATCGCGCTCGGACGTTATATACATATAAACGCTCGTTTTAATATATATATATATATATGTACAAAAAGTCGTCTGCGGGGGCGGAGTGCGGGGAGAGCCGTTTTTCTCCTGTTCGGCGCGTATTATGCAGTTGACATAACCCAGCAGGTGCAACAGGCGGCCGCCGCCGTGCCGGGTTTTTCGAAATTAAAATCGCATATACATTTTATACATTAGGGGATCGGATTTCTGTCCGCAAACGACCTAATGAAGACTTGGGCTGACAATCGGTTTTTTTTTCTTTCTTTCTATTTCTTTCTTTTCACCATCGTCGTGCAAGTATATATAGTACAGTGCTGTCCGCCTCCCTCGTCGCGTACCCATATGATATGCCTATATACATTTGTACTCGTCTCGTACTCGCCTACCTGTATATATATGCGTTAAAAAATATATATATATATGCTCATGTTTTTCTCGTGGCCTAATCGTATACATTATTCGAACGTCGACGACTGCGTAAAAAACTCGCGACGGGGACGAATAATAAAACGGGCGGAACCCGTTATTATCATATTATGTCATTATATGATTGTTATATTATAATACTATTATATAATATATAATATATAATAATTCAGGGACTCTTTATGATTTTTTCCGGATTCGGTTTCAGTTTGGTTCTCAGGAGAACAACTGCAATGTTTAGGTTCCGGTTTCGGTACACATGCCTACCTATACCTACGCGGTTCTCCTAATATTTTAATAACCACTCGTTGGGATATAATCTATTAGAATTGTCAGCCTCTTTTTGGAGTAACACTACCCAGTTCGAATACTAATCAACGAAACGTTGTTGATCGTTCAGTTAACTTAATGTATTGTTTCGTCTCCCGACAATATCACAATATAATATGTCGTATACGGATACGCTTTTCGGCCATACCAAAAAATGTAATGTTTACTTAAGTATAGTTCATACAGTCAAAAATGAATTAAAACCTTTATAATTGTTGTCATCGATTATTTAATTCATTTTATATACCTAACTTATATTTGTAATAATTTCCTATAAAATAAAGTATAGGTACCTACCTGTAAATAATTTGGACATAATATGAGCATGCTTATAATAACTGTAAAAGATATCGATTAAAATAATAACTGACAAAATATATATATATTATTATTGTTAATGCACCCATATACAGTACATTATTAACCTAATACATCTAAATTTAATACAACTTATTTTTCGATATTCACAACAGAAAGTAGACATTAAACTTTTGTTTGGTCGAAAACGGCCATTACCCCTACAACGACGTGTCCTGTTACAACCGGTGCGCGTCTCTCGTCCTTTTTCCATCGCCGCGGCCATGTCCTGCTATCCTGTACCGTGTACGCACGTATTTTTCATAATATTGTTGTGGCTGGCCTATACACACGCATAGAGATTTATGCTCGAAACATTCGTGTTTGCGTTTCGTATATATTATTATAATATTGTGTGTTTTGCGGTCATATAACGTATTGCTGCTGCAGCAGTGTGTATATTATATGCATATTATGATAATAAACGGAATGTTCGCCGACGACTATTACTGCAGGACGGACGTTTATTTATTTTCCCCTCTGCGGACGTTAATAATAATAATAATAATAACAACACACACAATACAATATTATAATATTATATACACGAGTAAAACGCGTTTTACGTTTTTATTATTATTATTATTATTATTATTGTGCACACACGACGATGTATCAATCAGTTTTTAATCTTCGTAAAATCTACTTTTTTTACCTGCGTATAATATACTAAAATACATATATGTGATTGTATACATGCATATATATTCATCCGAACAGTGCAATTTTAACTGTATACCTAAGACCGCCGCAGCTGAAAGCCGTCGAAACAGACACTTATTATGTTAATGCACAGTACATATGTACCTATTATTATAGTCCCTTCTACATCGTAAATCATAAGCAGGCATTATTGAGGAATTTGAAGTGTGACCATATTTTTTTGTCCACGAGATAAAAACTTTCTAGTATTTTTTTTTAAATTATCCATGTATAAATTGGATACAATTTTAAAACGTTTACCACTTAATTATTATCATACGCTAATTAATTTTCCGTTATACATGAACCTACCTATGTGTCAACTCATATTTAAGAGTAAAATAACATTTGAATTGTATGTATTTATTACTTAGTAAATTAGTAGTCGATGCTTCAATGGTGAAAATTGTATAACTTATTCTAATCATACACAAATTTGGACCACAGATAAATAAATGTTTATTTTTTATCTTACAAATTAAATTGAAAAACATTTTTAAATATTTTCTGTTTTCGTGAATGCGGGACCATTTAAAAAGAGGACTCTGATCTGCTCAAATTCGGGAGAATTCCGCCTGAAGTGTTTGGGTCACTGCGCATACAGCGCGTATTTCGTTTTAAACTTTTTCGATGCATCGTGACGACATTAAATTACACGATTGCAATATTTGATTGAACAGAAGGAACTGTGATAACAGTAACAAGAGGACGCTATCAATGTATTAGTTGTTTCCGTCTTACTCACGTATGCCATGGAAAATTTTCGTTTGCTAGTTTAAATAATGTGCTGTTAGTTTTGAGTGAACTGACCTATTATCACATTCATAGCACACTATTGAAACTTTGTCGTAAGTGTGTAAGCGGAGAAAACAAATGCATGAGTAGTATCATCTTAATATAACTAGGTAATAATTTGTATTTAAATATGGGAGCTAGTTCAATTCAAATATTAAATTGTTATGACTGTTGTTGATAATAATGTATTAAAAACGAAAAAATATGTGCCTAATATTGATAGGAATAAAAGTGAGTCATTCCATAGTAAGTCAATAACATTTGTCGGTTATTTCTGCTTCACTCGGGTGCGGAGAAGAGTCACTTCGAGACACAGACACACCCCACCCCTCCTAGCCGTTTCCGCTTTTTATTCATAAATGACAGCGGTGAAAAAAAACGCGACGTGCGAATAATATTCAATTTGTTTTTTTCGCATTTGATTATTATTAGTATACATAGCGTTTCAACAACAAATTATGAACATTTTATTATTATACTCGAGTGGAAATGGTTGTCAGCATAACATTATATCGATTTATATGATAGTATGTGTCAAGCGGATATAGACGTGTAGAACAGCACATAATATCATAGTAACGCGACCGTCAATTTCCAGAACGGATTTTCCGTGCATGGATTTTTTTTTTGTTTTAAATTCAGGCAGTTATTTTAAGAAGAACAGCGATTTGAAACAACCCGTGATTTGGAGTTAGATATTCGTCTAGGCTCATCAAGTAGATTATTTCGGTTTTGGGTTGCCACGTGTTCGCCGAGTGTGTTTATCACCCCGCATGATGTGGTGACGTTTGTCATGGAAAAGGCTTGTACAAATAATTTCACAGTCGTCCGATAAGGTCTTCATAACGATATCAGAATAATCGTCACGCGTGTGCATAAGAACGTTTGTCATCAGACAGCTGCATTTTATTATAAATTGTATACAGTAGCGTACACACGGTGAGGGATTTGGGTGTTCAAAGATTCCCTCCCCTCCCCCCCCAGACCATTAATTTCTCTCTACAAAAACGCGAACATGTTTTCATAAAGAATATACAGGGTGATCAACCAAACAAACTTCTTTTATCCCCTACCAATGAATTTATTCGAATTTTGATTTTTAGAACTTTTAAATAATAATACTTAAAGACCGCATATTTGCAAATCCTTGAGATAATTTATACAACTTATAAAAAATGTCTTGAGGCGATACAAACTCCTGTTTTTCAAATGATAACCTGCCTTTTTTATTGTAAATGTTTTATTAAAATGTTTTTAGAAAATGTTTATACAGGTATATGGACTAATATAAGTACTATCAAATTTATAATTCTAATGCGTAGTTTTTTGGCAATTGAAATGTTAATCCTAAGGATAATACACCATAAAAATGGTTTTACAAAAATCTAAAATATGTAACATTCGATCTAGAATGTATTATTCTTTTACCATTTTAACAAGCTATAAACGTTGATGGACGTTATACCATGGTGTTCAAATCACCATAGTTTAAAAGGGGGGTGAGGTTCTAGGTGAGAAACGCCTTGCATGTGCATCTATTATAGGACACTTCCGTGCACGGTGCTGCAGCGTTATTTTAAGTATAGTTTATGTACCTATGTAAAGGTCTTCCGAAGTTTCGTCGGGACGCATCCTCTGGACTTGCATTGCAGCCATATTGTGCCCTCGGCGGATCTTCACTCGCACGTATCATATGTAATGGTATAATATTATAATATAGGCTTGTTCACAACACAATCAATTCGTCCGCGCAAACCGTTTGAACGTCTATAGATAATTAATTACACATCATTATATAATATGTTCTCATCATCGTCGACGGCCGGCCGCGGACATGACGGACGTGATAAATATATAATATGCAATACCTTTACACAGTTTTTGTGCTTCATAAAAAACCTAACACGAAGTATACTCCGCGTAATTAATCGTTTTCGAATATCACGCGCGTCCGAAATACTCGTAGGTATGCGATGCGTATGTACAGTAATAATATAATATTATGTGTTTACGTTTTAAATACGTTTCGTTCACTGCCGTCCGAATTCGTCAGGGAAAACTACGCGTGTCTAACGTCCAACAACGCGTATATGTGTGTGAGCGCGTGTCTGTTTTTCGGCGGTGATTAGTCTTGTTCGCGCGATCGCTTCGACTGCGATGCAGTTATATTAGTACATCTCTCGGCACATCTCTCGGAAGACGAATCGACCGTGCGCACTGTTATTAACCCGCCACAAAGTCTCCACACATATTACAGTATAATGTTATAACTCACAGCGGTGTAAGTCGGAGCCCGGGAGGAGTCTGAATATCCGACGATCCTGTCAACCTACTCGTCATATTATATATTGTTTTAAGCGTTCGACTGTTGTATAGTGATAAGTACGAGGGTACTGTACTGTCTGTCTGCTTTTATACCGAATCGTGTGGACTTTTAGTCTTGTTCGCGCGATCGCTTCGACTGCGATGCAGTTATATTAGTACATCTCTCGGAAGACGAATCGACCGTCTGCACTATTATTAACCCGCCGCGAAGTCTCCACACATATTACAGTATAATGTTATAACTCACAGCGGTGTAAGTCGGAACCCGGGAGGAGTCTGAATATCCGACGATCCTGTCGACCAACTCGTCATATTATATATTATGCGTTCGACTGTTGTATAGTGATAAGTACGAGGGTACTACACTGTCTGTCTGCTTTTATACTGAATCGTGTGGGACTTTTAGTCTTGTTCGCGCGATCGCTTCGACTGCGATGCAGTTATATTAGTACATCTCTCGGAAGACGAATCGACTGTGCGCACTATTATTAACCCGCCGCGAAGTCTCCACACATATTACATTATAATAGTACGCACCACACCGCCGGGGCACGCGAGGAGTCCGACGATCCTGTAGACCAACTCGTCATATTATATATTATTATTTATTTTAAGCGTTCGACTGTTGTATAGTGATAAGTACGAGGGTACTGTACTGTCTGTCTGCTTTTATACCGAATCGTGTGGGCTTTTAGTCTTGCTCGGAAGACGAATCGACCGTGTCCACTATTATTAACCCGCCGTTAAGTCTCCACATATATTACATTATAATGTTATAACTCACCGCCGGGGCACGCGAGGAGTCTGAATATCCGACGATCCTGTCGACCTACTCGTCATATTATATATTATTTTAAGCGTTCGACTGTTGTATAGTGATAAGTACGAGGGTACTACACTGTCTGTCTACCACTATACCGAATCGTGTTGACTTTTGCTTCGACGCACAGATGTTCTCCGATTTATTCGGTCCGTGTGCGTCAACGCGTCTTCGCTCGTATATTATGCAATCGCGCAAGACTTACGCGTCCGACATGACGACGTGCCGTATTTCGGTTCGGTTAGGTTACACTTGTGTGTATTTTTAGCTTTCGTCAGTCGTATATATGACGTTCCGTGTTACAGCCGTATCGGTGGAGATAAGGAGTTTTAGTTGCACTTGAAAGTCGGGGCTTAGCGCCAACCAGAAGACTCATTACGAAGATTATTTCGAGTCGACCAGATGGAAAAGATAGTAATGAAATAAAGACGTTATGGTTTGAAGTAGATCGGTTTGAGCAACTTACGAATTATTTTTACGTTTGAAATTAATTAGTATACCTTATGTACTTACATCGATTTAAAACTTAAAGGTTTTACTATAGTCTTCGAAGGGATGACCAAATTAACGAAAAAAAACCATGACAAAATGTCGACCCTTTTAAAACGGACTTATGATTACGACTCACATCACAACATTACAACTCTATACTATTGGACAAATAATAGAATACATTTTCTAAAAATCCTTGAAATATATATACAAAATATATATTTTGCATTTTGATTACCTTGTATGCTTTACCTATACTACGCCCTTCCTACATCCTGAAATACTGCAGATCATGCGATGGATACTCAAGTCTTGAATTCTCGCATCGTTTGTAGGAAGATCGATGCTAAAGTGTAAATTGTCGGCATCGGCACACCAAGGAAGGATCCGTCATATAGTTGAGCCTCTCCCGTTTAACCGATCCCCCCCCCCCCCACAATGCGAAAGCTGTCCAACGCGACAAGACGTCGAAATCATTCGTTATCGGCGCGTTCGACATACGCGGTCGGCGGTGATGGATCCTCCACGAAGTGATGACGACGATAAAAACAAACGAGATAAAAAGACGTACCGATGACTCGTGATAAATCGTCGCGGACACGCGCGCCACACGCATAATATATACGCGACGGAAAACGAGTTTTCCGAAAGGGCTCGCGAGGGGGGGGGACGCGTATAAATTCGATTTGTACCCATTTGTTACGCGAGCCCGCACCCGCTCGGACGTAATAGTAGTCACAATATATAATAATATCGATACGATAATCGTGTGCTGCGGGTACCGCGCCGAGGAATCGTGTGACTGGATTGTTTTTTTTTTTCTTTCGTTTTCTCATTTCCAAAAACCGTTTTCGAAAGTCGCACATTTCGGTAGGTCCTACAACCTGTTGTAGGAGTGTACGCGCGACGACGTTAAACATAATATAACACCCCTGCCAGCAGCACGCGTCATTGAACACGGTCGATTATGACTTCTCTATCCGTCTTGGCCGCCGCCGGCATTTAACGTGCTCTCGTTCCCATGACAGACGACCAGAGGAAACGGTCGATCGATCGACATTTATCTTCCTCCCCGCTGCAGCTCCCGTCGTACCTATACGATAACGATAATAGGCGATTGTAATTATTACTGCAGGGCACCGTTTTCAGTTGCTCGCGCCCTCTCCGCATTTTATCGATCCATCTTATTCTGAAATTATAAATCCGCGGTGATAATATCGTAGGAAAAAAAATCGTTATTCAATCGGTGGCGGCGGCGGATTATAAAAACATTTTTCTCCACAAAGTGCTGGGCACGTCTTCTATATACTCACACACATCTATATACCTATGGTCATGTAACCTATACCTAGTTTACCATACCTCGTTGTATCCGCGGTACCTCGGACCATAGACGTCTCGTGCGCGCGCCTCTCTTAACGCGTCCAGTGCCCACCGAAATTGCCGGTCATTAAGCTGTCCGACGACGATTTCCCCGGCACACACGCCATTGTTCGCCGAACTCATCCTCGACGGGTAGTACTATATAGAATAACAATATTATTAGACTTGACGTAAGACGTTCACCTGGGCAGAATACGTATATAATACGTCCAGCTGTAATATTATGCGTACGTCGTATGCGCATATCGACTGCAGATTATTGTGTACACGTACATATTATTTATAGTGAAACCTCTAAATACCGGACACCCTCGGGAGCTGAAATGTTGTCAGTTATTCGGAACCTGGAGGTGACCGCTATTCAGAGGGTTCTGATCGTATAGAAAGTCTGTATACAGTTGGTTTCCAATAAAACGTCCGCTATTGGGAGGTGTCTGTTTTACTGTAGGTACCTATACTAGCTGAATGACTCGGCTTTGCCCGTCTGCTAATATAGGAGGCTTATCTCTGGTTGAGTGCATCTCAATTTTAGTGTAGTCATTTGGTTTTAAGATATATAGTTTCTTCAATCCAGGCCATATTGATGCATTCTTGTACCTGATCAGCCCGAGTGACCAATGACAACCATTTATATACTAAAAAAAATAATACTATTTTCTACTATTACCTACTATTATAATCTGCAACCAATAGCAACCATTTATAGACAAAACAATTTCAATTTCCACCGTGAAACTCAAGGTTCCTGTTTGACCACTTCAGACCTCTTTAAAATGCGAATAACTGAAAATACTTTCTTATTGCAAGTTTAGATCATTAGAGGAACCACAATAGTTCCAAATTTTAAGTTCGTATGTTTTGTAGGTTTTGAGATGTTGTTATGAATGACTGAGTGAGTGGTATTTGGTTTGATCATATATATATTATATAAACACAGATGAACATTTTTTTAAATTGTATTAATTTGTATATATAATATCTATCCTACGTTTAGTTAAAAAAAGGATTCAGGTAGGGGGTGTTTAACATCCAACCCCCCTCCCCCCATTGTGTACCTACGCCACTGTACCTGTAACAAGCTCTTGTTATTTCATCTCTTCGATGTCGCTGTTTTCTATTATACATTCTGTCATTCTTACGTATTAGAAATTGAGCATCACCGACATAATAATATAATATAGTGTTATTCCGCTGTAGTATCTGCTCAATTACCTTGTCGTTGGATAATCACATGGAGGTATATGTCATCCTTGCTCCTTAACCTTGTCAACATTTGCACTTTGCAGCTCTCTTACTTCGTTGGGCGTTACCAGAACGAACACATCCACCCAACTTCCGGCGGATATAATATAATCCTATTTATCGATTCATGTGGAATGTGACTGCAGTTGACCCACTTTTACTTTGCCATAGTATAGCTATATAAATACATTTTGACACAATTTGTAATAAAAAAATCGTAAAAATAACGAGAAGCTATTGGTATTAATTGTACATAATATTATATAATATATATTATTATCGTACATACGGCTGGCCTTGTACCTCTTATGTGCAGTATAATAAAATAAACAAACACGATTTAGTGTAAACTATTTTCATACGAATTTTATATACGCCTATAACCGTTCTGTTTACATCCGTTTATAGTGTTTATACCCTGCACGTGTACCTATATAATATTATATTGCTACGATCGTATAATAGACAATTGATAATATCGTATTCCCTGACAATCACGACGACTCGGAGGCCTTTGAAAAGACACCATACCGTGGGTACACCTCGTAGTGTAAGAAACGTGAAGCAACAACAGGAGCAGCAGCGCCTAGGGTGAAAACGACGTCTCCACGATCGCGGTATACAGCGCTGTGCTGGAGCGACGTGTGTGCGGATGTCGTGGGCGTGCGGAAACCCGAGATGGCTTTTTAATAGGAAAAAAAAATAAACAAAACGGGACCGGAAAGAGGAGGATCGTGCACGCCGTTGTCTCATCGTCCATATAATATAATATATTATAATATGTCGATCGAATCACCTGCACTCCGAGGAGCTGCACCGGCGCGGCTGCAACATCGGTGCTTACCTACAATAATACACCACACCCATGATGATGTACCCTTGAACGTATCTAAACAGGGACGGGTCCTCTCCAGCAGCTACCGATCGGCAGATGATGTGATGATGATGGTCTGTGTTTGATCATTCTTGTTTTGTATATATATATATATATATTTGCACGGGCAGCGACCGGTGTAGAATACGCGCGGGGTCTCGTCCGGATGTATCGTTTTTTTCTACGATTGTTGTTTGTTTTTTAGATTATTATTATTATTATTCATTTTCTCCGATCGAACAATAATAATATATGAAATTATAGTAAAAACGGTCGACTGCCGCCGTGCATGTTTATTTATACGTTTACGCGTGTAAAAGTCTCACCGACCCGCACAATGATAATAATAACAATAATAATATGTAGGTATAATGTTCGTGTGTGAAAGTTTGTTCCCAAAGTCATAGTTCACGGCGCGCCGCGACTGCAGAGTCACGAGGCCGCCGCCGCCGCCGTGACCTTGTTTTTATGAGACGTTTGACTGCGGCGAAGTATTATAATATATCATTATACGCAGGCACTTTATGTTATAGAAATAATAATAATATTATACAGCCAATCGTTTATGACGAGTGTGTCTGTGTGTATTTGTGTGTGCGGTTTTCTAATTTGTTTTTTAAACCGTAAGACGTCCTCCTATAATCACGTCTTCCGGAAGAATATATTTTATACGGTTCCGCGCGTGTGTACCGTCCGTCGAAAACTGTAATTTAACGGGACGAGCGAGAAAACGATGATCGCTATGAAAGCACAACGGTGGCGTGTCCAGGAATCGATGACTGCGTCGTGGGACATTTACTGTAGCGGCAGAGGCCACGAGATTTTCTAAAGTGACGTTCATTTGAAAATATAGTAATGAGCGGGAAATCACTTTTATTTCGATATGATATGCGTGTCGATGTACTGTATTGTCAGTCCAGAGCAATGATGAAAAACAAATGTCTTTACGGAGAGTTTGGAGCGAAACGGTTTACGTATTGCAGTAAGCAATTCTGGTGGACAACTATTTTTTGGCTTTAAATTCGACGACGAGCGCTTTTGCACTTGAAAATATAATAATATATTCGAATAAAAAGAAAATCGCCAAGTCGTCTGTTATACACGTTTAAAGACCACGGACGCATGTCATTATATGACATAATACATATATATTTATTATGTGCAGTATAATAATAGTGATCTTATTATAGTGATATTTGCAGCGTCGTCTATATGCGTCGCGGAAACCCGAGGTCGGGTGTCGATAATATTACTCACACAATCAGTCGTAAAAAAAAATATTGTAATGTATGCATTCAAATGAGCACGAAATATACGAACTTAATGCAATAACTATTGTCATTTTAGAGGCTAATCGCTATAACCACCAATCAGATTCAACCCTTTAAAAAACAGCTCTTTGCTCGAGTTTGTAAGGCTCTTAGTAATAGTAACTAGTAATAGTTTTGTTCCTAGATTTATATTTTTCACAGGTCACATTAATTAAGATTTGACATTTGTATAACATTTAACCTGATAATAAATTCTCTTGGCAATTCTTATTACTCTGTGGCGACCACTCGGACATTAAATAATCTACAATAACTAATATCACTAACGATGATTAATTAGGTGCCTATACCAAAACGGCAGCGTACGAGTTATAGCCTATTACAGGTACGTGGTAAATGGTATTAAACAATCTTAATTATTTGTTAATCCTATATTATTGCTTAATTTTTTTAAAATATGTCTAAACGTGCTTCGTATTTGTACTATTTTCACAGGATATACGCTAATTCACCAAGATATGGTAAATGGTATACTTTCTGCAAAAACACCACTGATCAAAGGAAAATATTGTCAAGAGGCGATTTGTCCGCTGAATATCATCTTCCACTCTCCGCGCGTGGTACACCTATGGTCAAATTACCGAATTGCACTTGATTTAAAAAAAGGTACTACACTCTGCAGGATTCAAAAAATGAGTCTTAACAAAACTGTTATAAATTGGGCATAAATATTGAACCTAATTCATTGCATTTTTCACAAATAATCTATAGTATACATACGTCATACATATAAAATTAAAAAGTATAAATAAAATATTAATCAGTGTGCCAATGTTTTCATTTTAAGCAGAAAGGGGAGCATAAGTGTATTCAAAATGTTCAAATTAGGTTTACTTTTTGAACAATTTTGTTGAAAACCCTTTTTTGTACCCCAGTGCAAGTCGGCTATTTAATTTAGGTTTGGTCGTGTAAAATTCGAATATCCCGTCCGCGCGAACACTGAGAATAGTGAAACGGAGTTCGTCAAAGACGTCTTGGCGATTTAGTCGAACACATACGCGGTCCGTGGTCGTCGTCTATGTGTGTACAATATTCTACTACATTACAATACATTAATATTATTCTCTATGCGCACAATCGAAGCACTCACAAAAATACGCGTGTATACCACGGATTCGGGATCTGGTAAAAAAATCTTTCTGGTTTTTTTTTTTTTCGACCGCGCATTATGCTATTATATATTATTATGTCGACCGCTCGTATGAGTTACGACACGAAGACACACGCACACACACACACATACTTAATATATATAATATATATGTATACGAGATATACGTGAATAACTCCATTGTGCGCTTAAGCCCCTGGGAAAGGGATTCGAAAACGGGAATTTTTTTTTTTTTGATTTTTATTATCTGAGGCGAATATATATAGATGAAAAAAAAAATTAAAAACGGGTTTCGAATTATTTTAGGTTTTTTTTCCTCCGTTCTTCCACGTCGCATGTACATAATGTGTGTGTTGCACACTGCTGCTGCCTGCTTGCACTGTTACAATGGCAAGAATAACACGGCGAGAATACGATTCGAGAAAAACAGCGTTAACATATTACAATATATTATATTATTATTATTATAATACTGCATACGTCTTGTGCATATAGGTTTGTGCGATAACAAAAACGTTCGGCCGCGTTAAAAAAATGTAACATTTTTATGTCCTTCGTGCCGAGCTACAAAATAATAAAATATTATAATATTATATAACGTATACGACGCCGCCGAGGTAAGGCCGAGACGTTATTTATTTTTTCTTCTCATTCGGTCCTATTGTGCGCATTATACATAATACACTATTATTCTTTAAAAACTATATTATTTGGGAAACAAACATATATTATTATAGTTACGAACGCAATAATTCATTCCGCGTTTCTAGATGGTCTCTCTCTGCACTGTTTGCACATTATTAATATTTAAGTTACGTTTGTCGCCGCACACAAGAATTTTTCAACGATCGCGGTTAGATTAGATACTCGTTTTCTTTCAAAACGTTTTCAAACGGTTTTTTTTTTTTTAAAATTATTGTTTACTCGCCGTACCTACTATACACACACTAAAACGTTAGCCTTGTCAATTTTTAATGTCCACTCGTTGTACTTACCTGCAGTGTTGAGAATAGATAACGAAAATTTCATCTAGATAAGATACAGATAATTTTATAAAAATTTATCTAGATACAGATAAAGATAAATATATTTTACATTTATCTAGATAAGATAAAGATAATCTAACTTTATCTAGATAATATTGTAGATGAAATTTTTTAGTATAATATTCAAATAACAAATGTTATTTGTTATTTGAATATTATACTAAAAAATGTTTGTACTTACTATGGAACTTCTTTACCTATGTGAAGTGTGAACATAAAGTAACTTATAGTTAATAGGTACCTACAACCTACTACCTATCACATGTCTAATCAATAAACAGTCTTATCTTTTCGTATGGAAAGCTATTTTTAGTGTTTTTCCATATGTATAGCCTAGGCGAATAATTTAAAAACAATTATTGTTGAAATCGTCAACCGTTAATACCCGCATCGTTTATAAATAGGTACTAGTATAGTAGTATTTATAATCAATGATACCATGAATTCAATTTCAATAATATTATATAATATTATTTATATTATTATTTTGTGTGGCGACTGGCGAATTAATCACGTGCGCCTTTATCTTCGGAAACGCAGCGATTAAAAATTAAAATATATCGCCTAGTGTCTAATGTCCTAGTTTATAAGTCTAAAGCCACTTAGGTCTTAGGTTAAAACTCATTATGAATATAATATGTACTGTTGGATAATGTTCTGTCCTCGGCTTTGATAGAAAATTTTAGTAAAAAAATTAATATTATTCATGAAAAATGTATACGATTTAAATAAATTTATCCAGATAAATTTATCTAGATAAGAAAATATGTCATCTTAGATAACCAATAGATAAATGGCAAAATAGTAATCTAGATAAGATAATAGATGAGTAATTGTTTATCTAGATAATTATCTAGATAAATTTATCTAGATAAGTCTCTTCTAGTGCAGTCACTACTTTGTAATTTACATAAACAATAATTAGTAATTATATTAACAGTTTTAATTTATTCTGTTTTTACTAAAAAGGTACAAGTTTTGGGCGGTTAAAAATTATATCAGAAATCGCAAGTTGCAAGTTTGTATCAGATTTATCTTTGAATTGTGATAATATAATAGTTCACCTTTGTCATTAATTTTTATTTTAAGGCTAAGTACTCATGAGAATTTAACTACAGTTGTTTAAACTCTGTGTGCTTAACTATACGGCGGGTGTCGTGGCAAAGGCTCACTCCCGTTTTAACACACCATGTTCTAGACAAAATTTAAATTTTCGACCAATATGATACCTAGAAACCTAGTATATAATATTTTATATTTTTACAAAGTCACTGAAATTGTTAGTTATAGAACATTTGAACATATTAAAATATAAAAATCTCACACATTACGCGCGTGATTTAATTCGAGTGTTAATTTAATTGTGCTCCATATAGTATATATTACAATACTTAACACTCAACAACACACAGCGATCGGACATAGGTCACCGAAACCACACCGCTTACGTCCCC